>JAMPIV010010110.1:0-204863 GCA_024509875.1 Oreohelix idahoensis | reverse complement strand
ATCCCTAAGACAAAAAAACAGGTGAGAGGTCTGATAGGTCTTATTCAATTTTATGGCAGATTCATTCAGAATCTATCCTCTATCATGGCACCTCTTTCTACACTTTTAAAGAAAGGTTCGCCTAATATGGTCCACTGGTCTCAGGAATGCCAATGCTCTCTGGATAAGATTAAAACATTGTTTTCAATACCACCTATTTTAGTGCTACCTACTAAAGATAAGACATTCGTTCTTCGTAGTGACGCTTCATCCACTGGGATTGGAGCGGCACTAATGCAAGAGTACTCTGGAACTCTGCATCCTGTAATGTATATTTCCAGAAAACTTAATGCGGCAGAAAGGAATTATTCGGTTTTAGACCGTGAGCTATTAGCTATGGTTTGGTCGATCCTCAAACTACAGAGATTCCTTCTAGGCGCACATTTCATAGTAGAAACCGACCAAAAAGCTCTTACTGCTATACAGAGTAAGAATTTGAAGAGCTCGAGGTCTACTCGATATGCAATTGCTCTTCAACCTTTTCATTTCTCTGTGCGAGCTATTCGTGGATCAGATAATGTGATGGCAGACATTCTGTCAAGATGCCCACATGATTCCACATAACTATTAGGGCTTAGACTTCTTGATATGTCTAGTTCTATAGTAGTTCCTTTTCTATATCATGATAGATACACATTTGTAATTTAATAATATAATGATTGTATCACTACATAGCGGTTCATTGATGTTTATTCACCGCTGTGCTTTGATGATTTTTTTCTTCATAAATCATAAATTTAAGATATCTAATACGAAATGATGATATGAATTTTTTAGGCATTGTGTAATTGCCAGAATTGTATTATACTTTGATGACACCTTCCTGGAAAAATATACTTGTAGAGAAATAATTTCTCTCAGTTTATGAGACACATTCTCACCAGTCGCTCCATAAGTCGACTTAGCCTCATATTAGGCGTTATAGGTATTCCTGATATTTTCATCTGCGCATTATTCATGCGTTGTGAGCCTATTGTACGTTGCTCCTAGATGTATTTCAAAGAAAAAAAAGTTCCATTTTTTTTTTCCCGGGAGGTGTGGTAAGACTGTTACGTGCAGTCTTTGATATCTTACAATATTATACATTGGTATTCTTGTTATCTTCGCAAATATTTTGAAAGCAAAATAGTGCTTAAGGGAAAGTCATTATTGAGTTACTTCCCTTGAAAGTTGTGTCGGCTCTTTCGATCAAACTCCGCGGATAAATCCAGTTCTCTGCGATTTATTCGTTGTTTGGGTAATAATAGATTGTTCTTGCTTCAGAATATCTATGGCCTGAATTTATGTGTATTGTTTGTCTGAGTAGGACGAGTCTGTCTTATATCTGTATATCTTTACATATCTAAGTCGAACTATATGTTCTGTTGTCTCTAGAGAGGTCGAAGGCTATTCGGCGGATGTGTCGCTAGAGTGTGGTGTGATTTGGCTTCGTCCTGATAGGGACTGTGTGTTTTCCATGTTGGCCTGTCGCCGGGGAAAAAGTGATCTCAGTATTTGTGGGGAAGGTGATAGTCGTCTAAACCTATCGTGTATGCTTTACCCCAGTGTTTATTCGTATTGCCAAGGAATGGCAGTTTCATATTTCCTATACCAAGGTAATCAAAGATACTCTTATGAACTCTCGATCGAAGCCACCATTTTCGATAGTTACGATTTGAATGTCTAAGAGAATATATTTGACTCGATGAAAACGACTTCGATTCCTAGCAGCACTATATCCTGTAGATTGCAGTCAATTGTTCATGATCAAATCTACAGAGCAATGAAATGTTTTATGAATGACTAACTTTAGGACAGATTCATTATCTGTATCCAAACGTGAGTGACAGCTCACGAGTGAAGCCATCTTGGAACCAAAACATGTAGTGACTTTCAAGAAGAGAAAAGGGATGCCCGTATTATCGCTTGATTAGTCCAGAGATCACTGCTACACATGAGAACCCATTGCTAGCGGTTCAATATTATTATATGGAAAAATATGTGCTGAACATTATGTTGAAGAATCGTCGCTAGACGAGATTAGGTCTAGAAGCCATCTGAAATATTGTTTATAAGCTGACGTGCTCAGTCAGTGAAGTCAGATGATATATATGTATGGGCGATACTGAGTGCTTGGCTACTGACAGTCCATTATACAATTATTCTACATGAGTGCCCATGTAACATTCAAGACCATTTGTCCACTGTACTATGATGTATTATGGCAACCTGTGATTTGTCACTATCTGTGCTGTCGAGTGTGTACGTCCAATTAAACTTTAGAAAAGGTACACAGTCGTTGGTGTCGATGACTTCCAGCCATACATGAGTGTGAGAAAAGAACATTTTTTGTCAACACCACGAACCTTTATCATCATTCGCACATTATACACTCAATCCATGTCTACACACCACTGCGTAGGTCAAGTTGACATTCCATACACTACAGTGGAGCAAACAACACCATAGAGATCTTATCAACTGATGATGATGATGATGTCTGCTTCCATCCACTTATATCTATCTTTTGGTGGATATCATTAACGGGAATAAAAATCCAACTTTATCAACTGGATTCTGGAAATTGGAATCGGTAGCTGGTTTTGCTACTACCACTCTGGAGTTACCTGCCCGAATACCGCTAACTGGGCGATGGGCCTTCGGCTTTATTATGGCTGTGACGAAGCGAAAATAAAATTACAACAACGCTGGCAGCATGCCAAATCTGCGTGTGTAACAGAACGAGCGTCAGAGCTCAGGATTTATCCACCAAAACCCTATTCACTGGAACAATGTCTTCCCCTGCCTGGAAAAACGTATTTTCTTTCTCTCCTTCCGCCCCTGGCAATTAACGCACGACTTTGCGTGTCTGCGAATGCCACAACTGTGCCGTGGGAGAAATTTTGTGGTATCAAAAACTCTGCTCTTCCCCACAAAAGCCGGTACCTGCTGTTTAGACAGAACAAAACAACAGCTAAACAAACCGTAATAATACATTTCTAATAACACTACCTCCCTGACTCTTCAACACGTTATGCACCTCCATACAAAAAATCATGCCAACACCGTCCGCTCCTCTCCTGTTCCCTTCTCTACCTGAGCCCACAAGGTAAACATTGGCTAACCCAGATCGCCTGTTCTGCCTGACTAACTCCGAGCAACAACAATATTTTCACTGGCCCGGTCTGGGCAGTCGTACTGTGGCCTATTTTCTTACGCTGACCCTACATGCAGCAAATTATTAACACAAAAATACTCTATCTCTAGGAATTCCTAAACTTCCCGTCAATAATAGTAATCACATTCAAAATGTAATACAAAATAATTCCCTTTTAAAATGACTTCTCCCATCTTCTGAATTCACAGAACAATAATGCACAATCAATAACATATAACCCTTTTAGATGCTAGCATATACATGCCTAGAAGTTATCCATAATGGTTATCAATTAAATCTCAGTAGTTACAAACACGTGGTTACAATTTTATGACCACGTGCTTCTCTCCCCCTCGTCCCTCTGAACATCGTATCAAATAAATATACCGTAATGAACGCACCCACGTGCTCCAATTAATACCTCTATCACTCCCGTGCTTACAGATAGATGGGTAACTATATAATATAAATAAATTGTAGCATTACATTCTCAATAAAATCACAAATACACAGACTCCCGCTATTCTGTACATTTACCTACGACAGAGATGGTTTCTCTCCCGACCCACTTTGCAATAAATACAAAGCACGTCCGTGGCATCTCAACTTTTTAACCATACCACTATTCCTGAATTAAGGAATTATTATGAACCTCTAAAGTTTCTCAAGTCTATTACTAAGATAATATTTGATGGCTCTGGCGATAAGAATTAACATTAAACTTAAACTGCCCAAAGAAACTTAACTGATCGGCCTAGAAAAATTAAATAAAGTACCACGCAAAATTCATGCTTACCAAATCTCGAATATTCCCACTGAAAGGAAATCGACAATTTGACTCAGGCATGCGGCTTGGCAATTTACATTAAAAGAGAACGAGAATTAAATTTCGGCCCTATTTATCATCTCAGAACAGCACGCTGACCTCTTGACGTCATATGCGTGGCTTTAATTCTAACCCAATGGTTTCAAAACTCTCGGCCAATCAATCATCAAAAACAATTCTGATGCAATCAGTTACTGCTAACACGTGGTAAAAGGTCACTGACCCCCATCCCCCATTTAGACAAAGAAACGGGAATTAGTCCTAGCCCTATACTGGCAATGAAGCAAAAATGGCCGCAATTAATTTAACTCCCGAAAAATGCGTCTATGGCCACATGCCATATCTTTAAAAAAAGACAATCTGGTGCCAATCCTGATCTAAAATCTATAATCTAAATCTAGAAAAATGCTGCAACCATTCTTCCTACACACACACTCTAAACACATAAAGAAGAACCATAAAGCCGATGAGATCAAACTCCCTCGTGATCTCACTCTGAAAAAACGTAAATAATAGAAGGAGAAGAAACATGGAGAAGGATTACCTGTAATCCCTCCTAGAAAAAGTGAACAAAATGCACGGAGGAAAAGACATGGGCCATTTGAAAGACAGAATCTCAGTACTTTCGTCACATCACTCCCACCTTCAAAGATTGAGCATCGATCTCATTACTGAAATCTCTGTGTTTCACACTGGCCCTTAACTCTGTCTACGGCTGTCTGTCCTTACCCCTCCTATTCAGTAATCTTCGACCTTCCTCTCTTGCGTTTCCTCCTTCTTCCTCTCCTTGAACAAGCTCCTATGCTCCGTTGGGAGAGTTGATCTCTCTTCGGACCTGTGCCGTCTAATGGCGGGTCTGAACTGTCCCTTGCTATGACCGTCAAAAGGCTGTCCTGGTCAGCTGATGTGACCGGCTGGCGCTGTGGCGGTCTGGCGATGGCGACTTCCTCGCTGCGCGTCAGCGGGTTTGTGACCGCTGGTACAGTGCGAGAGCGATGCAACGTCTCGGGTTCCTCTGGTGTAGAGCCTCCGATTGCTTGCTGGGCGTCTATTGGATCACGATCAATCTCAATAGCTTCTACCTTTGGGAAAAGGTAGGTAATATCTGCCCCTGGCAGTGGTTCTGGACTCGCTCTTCCCCTACCAACATGAAGCGAGACAGAGCTCTCCAAAATAGCTCCTTGCGAATGCATAAGGTCGCTTTTCTCACTCTTTTCTGGCCTGAAAAGTTGGTGAGATGAAACTGTAGACCACGGGAGCTCTCCGTCTAACACCCTAGTTCTATCTTCAACCTTGCCCTCCCCTGTGAGAGTTACTGGCGTCAGTTGGAATGTGTCCTGCAGTGACACTTGACGGTTTAAGATCCCGTTAGATCGCGGAGAATCTGAGATAAAGCTCTCAGTGACTGGTTCCAATGTTCCTTGAAACAAATTGGAAAATATAGCCAATTTTTCAGGCTCCTCGTTACTAGAGTCGTTTCCTGTAAACGAGATACAAGAGTTGTGGGGCCCATCTCCGTTTATAGGCAAACGGATACTCAGATCACTGTCCTCCTCCGTTTGAGTAAAGTGCTGGTCGGATGGGGCTCCAGGGCTGGTTGGAACTATATGCTCGCTCAAACCGCTATCTTGTGCCCTATGAAGATGGCGCTGGTCGTTGACATATGTAATACCGCTCTTGTCAGTATGTCCCTCACTTGAAGGAGCTAATACCATCGGGGGCCTAATTCCCGACAACAAAGAGTGTACTTCCGGAATCTCACTCTGAAAAAACGTAAATAATAGAAGGAGAAGAAACATGGAGAAAGATTACCTGTAATCCCTCCTAGAAAAAGTGAACAAAATGCAAGGAGGAAAAGACATGGGCCATTTGAAAGACAGAATCTCAGTACTTTCGTCACATAGCCTAACCATTCACACCGGCAAACCCAGCCATGCGTTAACGCTTTTCCAAGCCGCGAGGAGATGGGCCGTGGCGTCTGAAGGCTAAAACATTCACACCCATTCGTGCCCCTACCCACTGTGGTAACAGGCAAAAACAAACGTTAAGTATCCATCCATTAGATGTTAATTATAAACTAGGAAAAATACCGAATGAGAATAGAGTGAAGGCCCAAATGATATTTACCCAACATTAAAGTTGTCACTGGATGAAATTACAAAATAGCTGTGCACTGAACCCCATATATATCATGTAGCAAAAATCTTTACAGAATTATTTATACACAAATCCAAATGGAAAACTTTGGTCAAATAAAATATACATCAGCTCACACTTTAGGCCACAAACAGCTCCTGGGTGGACCCAGCCCCAAATGAGTACCAGAGCAACTTCTGGGAAGGTTAAGGCGGCCGGCGTGATGCTGACCACATCACCCCTATTGTGCCGACGGTCAAGAAAATATGGGCCTCACCATATTTCCAATATGCCTCAATGGGCGTGTAACGGGATCCCATCACACTTCTGTCTCACGAAAAATCCCCTCTGGCGTAACTCTTAGCGGAGTTTAAATTGGTAGCTTGCTTATAAAAAAGATCAGGACTTCACACAAAAATACTTTACTTAAAGAGATTATATATATATATATATATATATATATATATATATATATATATATATATATATATATATATATATATATATATATATATATATATATATATATATATATATATATATATATATATATATATATATACATATATATATATATATATATATATATATATATATATATATATATATATATATATAAAACCACTGAAATAATGAAAGAAAATGGGTGTGCTCACCAAGCAAAGATTCAGAGTCTACTCTACAAATGTTATTAGCTGTTAACTTAATAGCACTTCGCTAGGTGGCAAGGATTTCTCTAGAGACAAATGGTACTGAGTATAAAGACCTCAGGCTTAAATAGCAAGAAAAGTATATTGATGTTCAGCGAGGGTTTTTCCAGCCCGCTTTAGATGAAACAACAGACGTAAGACCAAACGGGGAAAGCTTCCCAGGCCGCCTCGAGAGACGGGAAACGACGTAATATTAGCAACGCTTTTCCCGTTCTACGAGCGACCTGCGTTCGGGATGAAACCGATGACGACATAACATAAAAGGGCAGAGAATTCCCCCTTGCTCACGGGTACTCTGTGAATCAAAGAAAACTGAAATTAGCCGTTCACCAAGAATCGCTAAATAAAAGCCCTTTGGCAAAAGTGCCGCTATTCCACGTGCAAAGGGGTGGACTTAGCTTGGTCTATGCAAGATTGACGGGACTAACGACAGAATTAGAGCTATTAGAGCTATCAATCAGAAAAATTGGCGTAGACAAGAAATAGAAAGAACAACAGGGCAGACCACTCAGACCAAAGTGTCAGACATTTAAATCAAATCATGACAATAGCCTAAAATTGTAATGTTGTTTTCACCAACATCTTTAATTACGGAATCATCATAACTATTTTCATTTAATGAAAAATATCATTTTTACAGACTTTCATTATATTTCAGTGTGACGATATGTAAAGGTAAAAAAGGTAAAGGATCCCGTTACACGCCAATTGAGGCATTTGGTGTTAGGCCCATCTTTTCTTGACCATTGGCACACGAAGGGTGATATAGTGAGCATCACGCCGGCCACCTTAACCTTCACAGATTTGCTCTGGTACCCAATTCATGAGGCTGGGTCGACCCCGTAGCCGTTTGCCGTCTAAAAAATCCCACCTCAACTGGGGATCGAACCATGGACCACCGAGCTAGGAAGCCAGTGCTCTAACCATTGCGCTATTGTGCTATGCTTACAATATGCAAGCATAACGGGTTTTCGTTGTAAAACGTATTATTTGTATGCAGAATTTTTTATTTCGCGTTAATGTACAATTTATTTCTATGTTAATGTTGATCAGAATCGACCTCACTGCACTCCGGGCAAACCCATAGGGGCTCAGTCTCCCTCATCAAAACAAAAGATGAGGAAGAGGAAGGAAGAATGCAAGAGGGGACTGTGCTCGATTTTCAACCCTTGGCAAATTAATTGCTTTCGTATATGTCTATCTAACTATCTACATAGTCTGACTCTGGTCTTGAGTTTGGGACGCAAAGACATCGAGGAAAATAACTGTATACCCCACCTCATCTTGATGAACCTATCATTGCATTCATTGCAGCAGTATGTGCTATGAGACTCAAAGCTGCTCACCTCTCGTAAAGTTGTTCGCGTGCACTGGAAAAAACACGAGTCCCTGAGGCATTCAGTAGCAGACCGTTTGAATATTTCACGAGTTCTTATAACACACCTCTGAATATGTCTCAAATCACTAATTTACTGTATGAGGAATTCGATTTTTATCAGTCTTGTTGTTTGTTTGTTTTTTTTTTTTTCATTTTTTTTTCATTTTCATTATTTTTTAATTATTTCTTTTGTAATTTTTTATTTTTCATTTTTTTTCTTTATTTTAAAAACATACTTTAATTATGATGATTATTGCAAATGTATGATGTTATATTACTGTTATAATGATAAATGCCTTAATAATGCTTAAAGTAAATGTGAGGATGAAAGGATGCAGTATACATGATGAGAGAGAGAGGAAGGGCAGAATGTCAGACGGGCCTCCGTGCCCAATTCTAAACCCTTTAAAAATAAAGTTCGTTCGTTCATCAAATGTCGAAGAGTATGAATGCTAATTGTACCTGTAGCACGCTGGTTGTACATACAACGGATGAATCCTCTCTCGCGTCCATTTCTGCTAGTCCCACGTTTGATGCCAAACTCCAACAACCGCTGCCTCGTTGATTCATCCATTGCAGTGTCATTATCCAGCATGCGATCATTAATAGCCCTTAGTATCTCTCCCTTATCCATGTCCAGTGTCCCCACTATGGGTGCTATCGAGGCCAGCCTGTCAGCACTCTCATTGCCACGTACCCCTGCATGAACAGGACAGTAGATCCACACCAGTTCTTGAAGACTTGATTTATTTCTAAGAAGTCCGAAGCCTTCACCACACAATCACAGGGGTCCATTGAACACACACAAATATATATATATATATATATATATATATATATATATATATATATTTATATATATATATATATATATATATATATATATATATATATATACGAGGCGTGTTCAAATGAAACCCGACCGTGCTGCGCTAAGTGAACATTTGTAGGAGGAACATGATGACGTCACATCTGACGTAATAAGCGCATACGAATGTACAAGTGTGTAAGTGTTCATTCTCCTAGTATTCATTGGTTGTGCTGCAGACCGTTAAAATAATGGCCGGTGTGATACGGAATCCGTCCAAGGATGCTGACCGATCACCATAAGGAAGAACGCATGGGGTGGAGTTTGAACCACCTGCTGCGGTACGAAGAGGAGGGTGATGCATTTCTGTTGCGCATAGTGGCCGGCGATGAGTCGTGGTGCCACCACTTTGCGCCGTGCAGCAAAACAGCGAGCATGCAATGGAAACATCCCGGATCACCTAAACCCAAAAAATTCAAGTCACAGATTTCCGCCGGTAAGGTTATGCTGACCGCATTTTTTGACCATGAAGGGCTTCTATTGGTAGACTTTAAAGAGCCTGGCGTGAACATCAATGCCATCCGCTACAAAGACACACTAGACAATCTGCATACAGCCATCAAGAATAAACGACCCGGCATGCTTTCGCGTGGTGTGATTCTGTTGCACGACAATGCTCGTCCACGTGTTGCGAACATTGTGCAGGAAGCGTTAGCAAGGAAAAGGTGGGAAGTTCTGCCACACCCAGCCTACAGCCCGAATCTGTCACCATGTGACTTTCATTTGTTCGGACCCTTAAAAATCTCTAAAGGGACAACGATTCGACTCCGATGCAGATGTCAGGGCCTCGGTGACCAAATGGTTCAATAAGCATCCAAAGTCATTTTTCTCGGACGGCATCCGCCGTCTACCCAAGCAGTGGGATGCGTGTCTAAATGCCTATGGTGACTATTTCTAAAGAACCCCAGTGAGTACTTGCTTCATAACAATTGCTGTATTTAATTCTACTACTCCTGCTGATGTACCTTACATACATTTCTCATAAAGCCACTGGGGCGGGTTTCATTTGAACACACCTCGTATATATATATATATATATATATATATATATATATATATATATATATATATATATATATATATATATATATATATATATATATATATATATATATATATATATATATATATATATATATATATATATATATATATATATATATATATATATATATATATATATATATATATATATATATATATTCGGCGAACTGTGCAGACCGAGATGCCAAGAATGAACCAGGGCCGTTGGACTGCACGAAAGATGGCCACTGACTGAACGAGGTGGTGGCAGTTTGCTGCTGCCCTACAAGATACCACAATGTGCTTTTCAATCCTTCAGACTTTCTGTTTTCGCTCCGGCCATCTCCCCATCATCTAGTCATGCACATTTGTTCTCAAAAACAGGGTTTGGAGCGGAGCTAGGAGCTGGAGCTCGGAGCAGTGGAGCAGCATATTTTTGCCCGGAACTGCAGCAGAGCCAGTGCACATACAATTTCGACTGCTTGTCGCGATGTGACAGTAAATTTGAATTGTCCAATCCGTCGCAGCCCCTTTCATGGCATTTCTCTTTAAATATTTAAGGGCTAGCCTCTTTAAAATTATTTTTTGTTCAATACAGGGAGGCGTGATGTCTTTGTAGTTCAACAGGCGTACAGTATAAACGCAGTAAGACCAGATGTTAGGTCAAGAATCAATAACAGTAATTGTAAACATTAGATACGCTACGTCAAGGGACCTGCAGATGAGCAGAGTGTCACGGGATTGCTTCCCCTTGCTTTGCAGTAGTAGTCCACTAATGGTCACAACGCAAGCGTATCTAAAAGTATGTCGTCCAAGGTATCTATCTTCGCGCAAGATTACTCTTGGCAAAGATGTAGATAGAAGATGAATGACGTTTCTACCTTAGGGGAGCCTTCACAAGAAATTCCCAGAAGTCAAGAACAAAACGCTGCTTAAGGGCTGAACAAATTTGTTAACTTATTATCTGGTCCGTCGCCTTTTGTGAAGGGGTTATGCTATGATTCTGGCCCGTCAAGCCCCCAGTTGGAGTAATCCAAAGAATTCACCCTTATAATTAATGGCTCTATACTTATATATATATATATATGTATTTATCAAGAAAATTTGGCTCATACGTTTGCTTTCGTACAAATAAGCTGAATCAACTATTATTGTTTAGTGCTAAATAACATACAACTCCGCCAATGCCGGTCCCAAGCCCGGATGAAAAAGGAGGAGGGCGGCCTGCATGGAGGCCGTAAGGAGGCAGCCCCTCCACCATGCAAAGGCACAACAGGCCAATCACCTGTTTGCTTTAAATCACGATTACTAGCAACACAAGAGAGAAACTGGACTGATTCTAAAGGCGACGAACTGGAACGGACTACGGACTACGACTTATGGAACTTGGAACACAAGAAGTATAAATGGGAAGGAAGAGGAGCTGGTGGAAGAGATGAGGAAAGCAAAACTAGAAATCCTGGCTATAACGGAAACAAAGAAAAAAGGACAAGGAGTCATGGATCTCGATGGCAACACGCTGCTCTACAGTGGTGTACCCATGTCTGAAGAGCTAAAGGGGGCGTGGGTTGCATTGTGGCCCAAAATCAAAAAGATAGTATCAAGGGATGGAACTTTGTCTCGGAGCGCATTATGGTTGTTAAACTAAAAGAAGGAGAAACCATAGTCAACCTGGTCATAGTGTATGGGCCAAATTAGGATGAGAGAGCAGAGGTCAAGGAGGAATTCTTCGAGCTGCTTCAAAGGACAGTGGATGACTGCCTAGATGACGTTATCATGCTCGGAGATTTTAATGCCAGAGTTGGAAATGACCATGCTAGATGGGGTGGAGTTATCGGAAGATATGGAGAAGATACTCTCAATGACAATGGAAAGCGACTCCTTAGATTCTGCAGTGAGCAGAATCTGATCATTACAAACACAAAGTTCCCCCATAAGCGCATACCTGCATACACTAGATGTGAACCAACAAAGAATGAGAAGTCAGTGATCGACTATGCCATTGTTCGGAGAAGCTCATTCAAATATGTCCGAGATGCTAGAGTCTGGAGGGGGCCAGAGATTGGAAGTGATCACTACCTGCTAACAATCAAAAGAACAACTGAAAGAGTTGCTCAGCCTAGGAACTGTCCAACATCACGCAAGAAACCAAGTAAACGAGCAGGAGAAATGAGCATTAGGACCTACAAGCTGAGAGAGCCAGAAATTAAGACCAGATATCAGGGGCTTATTGCTGCAGCGGTGAGCAACACAGAAGATCGACCTGATGACTTGGAAACCCTCTGGTTTAAATTCAAGGATATCATAAAGACAGCTGCTGCAGAAGCATGCGGTGAAGTCCGACTTGGGAACAAGAGAAAGAGGACACCTTGGTTGACAGAGGAAGTCAAAGAGAAAATAAGAGAGAAGAAAATGGCATGGAAACAATACTTAGGAGCTAAAAACACAACAGGACAAATGGAAAAATATAGAGAATATGTGACACTCAGAACAGAAGCAAAGAACAAAGTGCTAGCAGCAAAACAGAAGTCCTGGGAAGAATTTGGAGCAAAGCTAGAAAAAGATGCACAAGAAAACCAGAAATTGTTCTATAAGACCCTAAAGAACATGAGGAAGGAAAAAACAATGCCCTCTCAAATTTATAAAGGACAAGCAAGGCAAATTGCTTACTGCCCCGAAGGAAGTAATGGGAAGATGGAAAGAATATTTCTCAGAACTCCTGGATGGTGAGCATGGTGAAGCATCAGAAATGATAAACACTAGCACAGAAGAGAAAACCAATGATGGTGAAGATGACATAAAGATGGAAGAACTGAAGGCAGCACTGGAGAAAATCAAGATGGGCAAAGCAGCAGGGCATGATGGTATAACACCAGAAATGGTTAAGTTCATGGGAGCATCATGGGACCTATTACTCTTAAGGGTTTTACAGGCAGCGTGGTACAACAAGACCATACCAAAGGATTGGGAGATTGCCATCATAACACCAATTTTCAAAAAGGGTGACAATCGAGAGTGTGGAAACCATAGAGGCATATCCCTTCTCAGTGTCCCTGGTAAAATCTACTCTAGAATCCTAGAGCAGAGACTCCGACGCCTAGCTGAGCCACAATTGGATGAGGTCCAGTGCGGATTCCGAGCAAACCGAAATACTCAAGACCTAATCTTCACACTCAGACAGCTGAGTGAAAAGGCCCTTGAGTATAAGAGTGAGATCCATCTTTGTTTCATAGATCTGGAAAAGGCGTTTGACAGGGTCCCCTGGAGCAAACTTTGGGACTGTTTGGCAAGGAAGAATATTCCAGCACCTCTGATTCATGCTATACAGAGCTTCTACAAGTCTTGCAGAAATTATGTGAGGACAGCAAACCATACGTCAGAAGAGTTCAGGACCACCACTGGTGTAAGACAAGGTGATATCCTATCACCTTACCTCTTCATACTCCTCGTGGACGATGTCATCAAGGCATGTAAGGAGAGAACAAGAAAGTATTTAGTGGGGTACTAGAATGACGAGAGAGGTCAGTGTTTCAGAGCTGGCATTTGTTGATGATGTTGCCCTGATTGCTAAATCAGAGGGCACATCTCCACTTTAACCTCCAAGGCTGGAAGGAAGAGCTGGAGAAGAGAGGGATGGTCATAAGCAGCTCTAAAACAAAATCCATGGTGATATCGCGAGAAGAAAGAAGGCATCAGATTAAGCTGGGAGAACAGGTCCTGGAGCAGGTCGACCACTTTAAATACCTCGGAGCTATTATAGACCGAAAGGGAGGCATCAAAGAAGAGTTGGCCACTCGAAAAGCAGCAGCTGGGAGACTTTTTCAGGCCATAAATCGAGGCTTCCTCAGCAAGAGAGAGGTTGGTAAGAAAACGAAGATGGCTGTATACCGCTCCACCTATGTCCCAGTCTTGACATACGGATGCGAGTCCTGGGCAATGACTACAACCCATAAAAGCCAGATCCAAACCTCAGAAATGAGGTATCTGAGGAAGGTGGTTGATGTAACAAGAAGAGACATGGTACGCAACCAGACGATACGTCAAGGCCTTAAATCCTACTCCCTGCAGACCCAAGTAGAACAGTCCCAATTAAGATGGTTTGGCCATGTCTGCAGAATGGGAGAAGATCGGATACCACGACAAGCATGGGAAACAAAGAGCCAAGGATCCAGACCCCGAGGACGACCCAGAGTCCGCTGGGAGGACAACATTAGACAATCTTTGAAGGATCGAGGACTAGAATGGAACCAGTCCAGGAGGAAGACAGCCGATAGGATAGTCTGGCGCTCTCTCTTCCAAACCTCTACACCTCACGGTAGAAGGGGAACGACTAAGTAAGCAAGTAAGTAAGCTAAATAACATACAACAAATTTAATAGTCAAGTAGTTCAACAAGTCAAAATAAGGATTAAATGCGGTGATAGCGATATTAAATATTTCCTCATTGAGGTTTTGGTAGGGCGTTAATAAGAATAATGTCCGTATTTTTGTTGTAGCCTGTTATACACACCTTAGCTCCAGGTGAGTCTTGCAGCTGTGGTTTCCGTCACTTCTTTTTGGTGATGAGTACACTTCACGTAATTCGTCCACTGTAGATACTCTTCTCTCACACTAGTGGCGTAGGAATTTCAGTACTTAAGTCTGATGTCTTGTAACCATGAACCCAAATTATTGGGAATACACACGTCTCTTGGCACAGATTTAGAATGGACCCACAGCCCTGTAGTTAGATGCTGTTCGAATCACTTAAGTCTTAGAAATTCCTCTTACGACGGGTGAAATATTTGGTCTGGAAATATATAAATTCCTCTTATGACGGGTGAAAAATTGGCCTGGAAATCTATAATTCCTCTTATGACGGGTAAAAACACTTGACCTGGAAATCTATAATTCCTCTTATGACGAGTGAAACACTTGGACTTGGTACTTATGACGGGTGGAAATCTATAATTCCTCTTTATGACGGGTGAAACACTTGGTCTGGAAATCTATAATTTCCTCTTATGACTTCTTGTGATAGAAATTCCCATTTTTTTCCAGTCTTGTATTAAAATGGCGGGTTTACTTGTGAATTACAAAGTTGCCCAATACTCGATCTGGTACTTATAGTTTGTGGAATTGTAAGTCCTATCCTCCTTCTTCTGGCTTGTAGGAGGTGTTTAGTTGACGCTGCGATGCAGTCTGTCTGTGTTGTGTGCTGTGACTCCGAGTTTGTTAGATTACATCTCACAATCCTTAGTTTCAAATCCAGCTGTGTTTCCGCCGAAAGCTCCAATCACAAATCATAGTAGATTCTCGCGAACTAATCCAATCTATCTAGCACTGTTTGGGTGGGGACGTTTATCATTAACTTTACTCATCCCACGCGTATTTGAAAATATTAAATTTAATATACCAGCGTGGGCTTCTTACACAGTGATGTCATATCGTTACCTAAGACTTCCGGCGCACCTCTGTTTATCAGAATAATCTGTGTGCCTACGAACGCCAGACAGATGTCTGGACAGACCGTATTGTCTTCATTCATCGTATCACAAAACCGGCTTGTGTCAACATGATCAACAGCTTTCAAATGGGGTTAAATGTTTGACCGCCCAGTTTGCACTGGCGGTCAGACATATTAGGCGATAAAATATTATCGCAGGCCGGGTCACCAAACCTGGCGAATCGTAACAGCAGTCTAGGAGTGGAGTGTGAAACAATAAGATACGCATTACTCCCATAGCAAATACTGCCATAGGGTAGTGGCGTGTTAGAGAATTCACCATGCATAGAGCAAAATAATGAAAATATCGAATGAAAAGGCATGATTTATGCCAAATAAAAGCGATGAGTAAGAAAAATTAAGAAAAAGAAAGGATACTGCCGGAGGGCTGAAGGGGTGAGAGATCACACAAAAAGACATGTACAGACGTGTCGTCACACAGAGTTTGACAGATCGTTGAGGCGAAAGATGTGACCTGGTTTTTATATAAATTATATAAAATTCTTGGTATCTCGGGGTGAGGTAAGCACTTTGTAATATAATAAATGCTTAGTTATTAGTGTAAATGTAACTGATAGCAGTAATTTTTTTTTTTTGGTGACAACTCATTTACTCTCACTAATTCAGTAATGTGAAGTGCAAAATCGTACCAGTGTAACTTCGTCACGAAACATAAAGCTAACAGATACTTTTTTTCTGATTAAGCTACCCTTAGTTGTCAGCGTTTACAATGGGTTAAACTGTAAGCTTAAGCTGTCATTTACTTTTGGGAATTAGATTTGTGTAAATATTTTTATACAGTCATAATAACGACGTGTGTTTTGCTATAAACAAGTGAAACTTTGGGGAAGAAGGAATTTAAGTTGGAAGAACAATTCAGGCAGGGTATGGAACCATGAAATGTCTATTGTGTACTTTAGATATAACTTACAAGGCAGTCTAGAGAGTTAACTACCCACCAAAGAAAGAGTTCTATACTTTGTAATGTTACGATGTAGCCAATGAGCATAACCATTACAAATGTATGTACGCTTTTTTGGAGTTTATCATTATTCCTTTTGTGTACCGACAACCCCACCTAGCACGGAAGGTCCTGGGTTCGAGTCCTGGGTAAGCCACTCACGTCTGTTCTTTTTCTGTTGTCTAGTTTTCTACTTCTTTATTTCTTACGAGTGCCTGAAAACATACCTTTATGTTTGTCTAATATTTATTTACTGTTTACAGGCCTCGGGTTTCCCTTCCTTATGTGTTATAAATGTTTAAACAAAAATCATATATCTGCATATCTATAATAATACAGACTAAGTCTCAAAAGCAGGGCTGTGGAGTCAGAGTCGTGGAGTTTGTGATTGTTTTAGTGGAATCGGAGTCGGTAAAAAATGTCCCAACTCTGAATTTTACGAGACTTAACGTCAAGGCAAATCCACGTTTGATCCATGCAAGGGGAGAGGGGGGAGGGGGGCGCTTAAAAAATTTGAAATAAAATTTTAAAGTAGTAGAACTTCCCAAAAACACTTTCATGTTAAAGAACATCCATTTTTACATAATGTAGGAAAATTTCAGTTGCCTCTGATCATAAATAAAGTTTTTATCACAATTGGAAATTTGTTGGCACATTTAGAAAAATCACACAAGAAATTAAAATAAACTATATTGTAGTAATGGATGGACAGCTACCTTGCGCCACCAGATGTAGTATTCGTTATTTTGAAGGAAAACTTCCCCAGATGTTGGAGTAAAGTGTCAATAGTTTGTTTGAAGTTTGAGTTCTTGATTATAACACGAATGTTCATAGTTTATAAGGTTACTGACTAAGAATGCTGTCAGTTTGGTCGGGCTTACAGGTGGCCGACTATTTCATAGTTCATAATGCTACTGACTAAGAATGCTGTCAGTTTGGTCGGGCTTACAGGTGGCCGACTATTATGTTATAATAGATGGACGCTGAATTCATGTCTTGACTGATAACTAATTCTCATTCATTTATTTGACGATACATGGACGACATCATTAATAATAATAATAATAAATTCTTTAAGCGCCAAACACGGCGCATAAGGCAGAAACCAGTGCTCTCCAGGTTGTTCGTTGTGACGCCACTCCTCTTAGCTCTTGCACATTATTTAGGCCCAACGTTCTTCCTTCTCTTATTATTGTTCTTCTGAGTGTTTCTTTTGGTCTTCCTTTTTTCCGCTTACCCTCAGGAACCCAAGTGAGCGCCTGTAGTGGTATTCTGTTGTTTTGCATTCGTAGGACATGACCGATATATGACCATCGTCTTTTCCTTATATAGTCGGAGACATATTTCTGCCTAGAGTCTTCTCTTATTTGTCGATTAGTCTTGAATTCTTTCCAACTGATGTTCATGAGTTTTCTAAGACATTTGTTCTCGAATGTATTCAGCTTGTTCTCCAATGATTTTGTTATTTTCCAACTCTCACAGCCGTATGTTAACACTGAGATAACATTTGAATTAAACAGACGAAGCTTGGTATGTATATTCAATGATCGTAATTTCCAAATGTTAGATAATCTATTGAAGGCGCTAGCTGCCAAAGCAATTCTAGTATGGATTTCTCTTGTTGTGTCACCATCCTGAGTCATTTTACTGCCTAAATAATTGAAACTTTCAACTTTCTGTAGTTTTTCCCCGTTCAAGATGATATCAAAGGTCTCGTTAGAAAAGTTCATAGCTTTAGTTTTAGAGGCATTTATTTGGAGACCAATTTTAACCGAGAGATGACACAAATTATTTATTGCTTCTTGGGATTGTCTTGGTGTTGAACTTAAGAATGCTACATCATCTGCGAAATCCAGGTCCCCCAGGAATTTTCCATTTGTCCATTTTATACCCAATTGTTCATTGTGGGTATAGTTTCTCATAACCCAATCAATAGCTATTCCAAAAAGTAGTGGTGACATAATACAGCCTTGTTTCACCCCTGTTTCTACTGTAAACCATTCTGTATTCCCTTTATTTGTTCTAACACAACATCTTGCATTGTCATATAGCGCTTTGATTATATTCACATATTTTGTTGGAAAACCATAGATTGTAAGTATCTTCCACAATGATGGGCGGTGTAGACTATCAAAGGCTTTTTGAAAATCGACGAAGGTGATAATAAGTGGCGATTGCCTTTCCACTGATTCTTCTATAATTGTTCTTAGTGTGAATATTTGATCAATACATGATCGTTTCGGCCTGAAACCCGCTTGTTCTTCTCTGATCTTTTCGTCAGCATGCAATTTAAGTCTTTCTAACATCATGCAACATAATAATTTTCCAGGTACTGATAATAGAGATATACCACGCCAGTTATTACAGTCTGATAGATCACCTTTCTTCGGTAACTTTACAATAATACTGTCTTTCCATTGTTGTGGTGGTTGTTCTTCTCTCCATACTTCATTTATAATATCTAAAATTCTCAAGAGGTTGTTGTCATTAACTGCTTTAATCATTTCCCCTGAAATTTCGTCAACTCCAGCAGCTTTAAAATTTTTTAATCTTTTAACGGCTTGTTTGATCTCGTCCAGCGTGAATTCATCGCAAGTTATTGGCAAGGTGGTTGTGGATGTTTCATTATTAAAATCAGGTGTTACTGTTGGTGGTGGTCTGTTTAGCACCTCCATGAAGTGCTCAGCCCATCTCTTCATTTGTTCTTTTTCTGTTGGTATTGAATTCCCTAATTTACCTTTAACAGGTGTTTCCATAGCAGTAGGCTGGTGACATAGTTGTTTTGTAATTTGATAAAGGCACCTACTATTACCAGTTCTTGCAGCATTTTCAGCTTCTACGGCCAGTTCATTGATGAAATGTCTTTTATCTCTTCGAGTTTTTGTCTTCACTTCTTTATTTAACAAGTTATAAGTTAGTTTGCAAGATTCAACTGCATTATGTGTACTTGCCGCTAGTAGTTTAAGTTTTGCTGTTTTCCTTTCTTGTATTTTATCCCAAGTATCTTCTCTCATCCATTTTTTCTTTTTATGTACTAGGTATCCGGTGGTCGCTACAGCTGCTTCTGTCATTGCTGTTCTCAGTTGTTCCCATTTAGTATCGATTGTCTTGGTGGTGATATCGTTGTCAATTTTGCCTAAAGCATCGAAATAGTTGTTCATTTTGACATTATATTCCTTCTTTATATCATTTGATTGCAGTCTGTGTACATCTATTCTTCTATTTTTATTCGGTTGGTATAACTTCTTCAGTTTAATTCTCATTTTAGCTATGCAGAGGTTATGATCGCTTCCGATCTCTGCACCTCTGTATGCTCTGACGTCTTGAACTGATGAGCGAAATTTAGCGCTTATGCAGAAGTGATCTATCTGGTTCTTAGTTCTGCCATCAGGTGAATTCCATGTTATCTTGTGGATATTCTTATGTGGAAAGATGGTGTCTGCCACAACGAGGTTTGATATTTCACAAAGTTCTAGAAGTCTTTCGCCATTTTGATTCATACAGCCTATGCCATGAGTACCGAGATATCTTTGTACTCCATCGTTGTTGTCACCTACTTTGGCGTTAAAATCACCCATGACTGCTATTATGTCATGCTTGGGTATTGTGTTGATGGTACTTAGAAGTGCTTCATAGAAGTCATCTTTTGTGGTATCAAGAGCGTCGTTAGTTGGTGCATAACATTGTACAATTGAGAGCTTGAAAAATCGTGTCTGAAATCTAGCTAATATTAGCCTCTCATTGATAGGTACCCAGCTGATAAGCGATGCTGCTGCTTTCTGTGTCATTAGGATGGCTACTCCCTCTGTGTGACGATTATCATTACTACCAGAGTATATAATTTGCTTTTTTTCTTCTGAAATATATTTTATGCCCTTCCCCGTCCATCTACACTCGCTGACACCCAATAAGTCCAACTTATAATTATCCATTTCTTTAATTACTTCTTCCAATTTTCCGTCTTGATACATAGTTCTTACATTCCAGTATCCAATTTTAGAAATCTCCTTAGCCCCCAAGATATTAGAGTGAGTCATGTTTACTGTCGAGCCTGGTTCTGTTTCGGTAACAATAGCTTGTTTTACGATAGTGAATTGTTAACTCACTGATCAACCCTCCGATCCAACCGACCGATTCAAGGGTTTCGAGGTCAGTTATAGGAAAATATCTACACCACTAGATACTCTGGTGTATCTCTTATTCTATAATTTAACATAACATGGTGATATCCATCGAAATATACACATTCCTGATGTTTTTCTTTCGGCGTCTAAGGTGAGAAACGAATTTCACCTCCATCTTGGAAGGGTAGATAACTCTCATTGTTGACGACATAATAGAACATGGCATGGTGATAAGAATTCTGCATAAAGGCAAGGTTACAAAGTCAACTTGACTGACCTCAATGACCGTTGGACAATCCGCCAACGGTAAAGTATTGAGGTGAAGATAGTTCACTTCTTTCCATATTTAGTCCTTGAAAGGATACGTGTTTTTACTTATTTTGGCCGGACATCTTATCTTGATACTTTCATAACAATTGTTCGACTTTTATATTCTTCGTAAGAATGGGTTTTGAAACTCACTAGCAGTAGGTCACAATGCCGTACTGAAGCCCTGTCAAAATCTTGTAAAAAGTACTTACGTCAAATATCACGTGGAGATATTGACGAAGATAAATCGAACTTGGCTGTGGCTAACGCTTCGCCCTGGAAGGTAGCTAAGACATCAAATTATAATTACTTAATCCCGCAACATGGGACTGAAAAGACCAGCACAACGTCTGTCTTCAAAACCGGCATCTTGTCTCTCAGCTCTATGACGTCACTCTCTGACGTCATCAGCGCTCTATGGCAACTAACGATTTTATCGCACCGAATTCGTGCACTTTGGTGCTTAATACATTTAAGTTATATCATTAACATAGATGTGTACCTAAGTACGTTTAACATAGTTAGATTACGGCATCTGGTAATCTGTTAGGTCTCGCATCAAAATTGGTTGTGCGAAAATGGACGTAACATATATACACTGTCAATTAGAGATGGCTACTGTGTGTGTGTGTCGAAACAATGCTTCGAAACAGCGCTGAGTCTGAAAGATCCGAAACACAGACTGCTTCTTGTTTCGATACAGTTTCAGTTCCTGTCTGCCTCGCTGTTTTGCAAAGAGGCACACTGTCTCACCTTCCGTGGGCCTTTATAAAATTGAGTCAAGCGTCCGGGACATTAGTCGTTCATAGATAGTATGGAAGATCAAACATGTCATATTTTTCAGGGATGTGTTATGATGACTTGATTTTACAAGTGATATTATTTTTGCTGAGAAGTTATAGACACTGGAAATTGTGTCAGTGCTGCAGTTGTCAATGTTTTAGGCACTATGTTAAAATTTGAAAGTGTCCGTGTGTTCGTATAAATGTAATGGACACTTTATTAGCTCTGCTGATATCTGTGTACTCGGTGTGGATTTGAATCATTGTCTACCAAAACTAGCTTACTCTAGTTTGATATCATGTGTTATTATCACTGTTATTATTATTGTTGTTTTTTATTATTTTCACATATACTGCAGCTATCATCATATCTCTGTTTTATTTCACCATAATGAAGACGTGTAAAAATATTGAATTGTGGTCACACGAAACGCCATAGATTTCATGTATACTGTCTATTGCTAGAGACTTGTCCCGACACGGGCAAAAGTGCCGTTGTGCCGTTGTGTCGAAACAGTGTGTCGATACAGTTTAAATCACTGTGCCGAATGTCTCGAAACTGCGGAGTGTGTCGATTTGCCCATCTCTACTGTCAATTTTCCCGTCATTGTTAAAATGAAACTATTTTGCCTCATGGTGTTTGGCAAAGAAATCATTTGTGTGCAGGTGTGGATGATTTGTTATTTTGTATTACTGTATGAATGAATAAATAGTTTAAACTGTAATCTACGAAAGCCACGTATTCAATTATTCACACACATACCATACTTATACATATAACTCCATATAAAAGCATAACTTTATGCCATTTCACTAGTTTAAAAAAAACTGTAGTCGGAGTCGGACTTCTAAAATTTCCGGGATCAGAGTTGGAAAATTGTTTGGCCGATTCCACAAACCTGCTCAAAAAAGGACAGACACAACAGAATGTGAGTTCTTTATTTCATTGGGTGGCTAGAAGAGACATTTCGCCAAGTTGGAAGAAGAGATAAAGCAAAGAGTGGAAAACATGAGAAGAAGAAAAGCTGAAATACCTAAGTCGTTTTTGCCTGATCTCAGGTTTTCTTGATTGATGTAACGCTTTCCCAGGTGAACCATGACTAGTGGTTTATCTTTCCTTTCCTTGAAAGCATCTGCATTTTCTTTGGCGATATTATTATTTAGTCATCTGTTGACCAGCGTTATCTAAACCAGCCTGTTGTAATGTAAAGCACTGCTTTATTTCTTGGTTTGGTTTTTAAGGACTATCTTCATTGCACACGGACAACTCCATCAGTGCTCCAATCTCCTCCCTTAGATCACACAAGGAGGATCTCAGCACAGTGCACGAACTCCGTAGCACCGGCGAGAATCCCAATGTATATTTAGGAATCACACATTCTATAAATATTTTTGTTTGTAGGTAGGTTTCTAATTTTTAAATTTTGCCAGGGCAGCGGCCTTATGGCCTACTCTTTACGATTTCCAACTACCGTTGGATTTTTAACTTGCGTATCTTGCACAGGGACCTCCTATATTCTCGCCCTTATTCGAGAAGACCATGCATCTGTTCTCACTACCAAGAAGACCAGGGGGGAGTATGACATCATTAGTACCACTGGTTCTGAAAAAAAATTTCCGAAAATTATATTCCCTCAACTGGAAATGCAACCCGGTACCTCTAGAATACGAAGCGGACGCCATACCTCTTAGCCACTCCAGCACCCTCTTTATTTCTTAAGGCCACATAAGCCTGGTATTTGACCAGTCATTCCATCATTTTACCAGCGCATCTAATTTCTTCCCAGATCCGTAGGTAGCTATCAGCTTCTTATTTGTCCCCGTCTTTTCAGCATTTTCTCTTTGGCTCCCCATGATGCACATAGCTACCACTGAAGCTGTCCTATTGCACCAAAGTATTCATATGTTCCTGTACCGGTGGTTGCTATAGTAATTTGTTCTACATGATGATGCTGCCAGTTCTATGCATAGTATCCTATTAGTTGCCTCTTACAACACGCATGAAGACATGTAGTTTTCTTCTTGTTCTCCTCAGACACGGGGCACATTTTTTCTTGCTTCAAATTTAAACACACGGGGTATTTAAAAGAAAGTACCTCCTGTCGGAAATGACGTTTGGGGTTGTCAAAATTAGAAACCAGCTTTGGAAAGGAGCAAAAGATATGAAATCCGATTTAACATGAAACTTCCCATTATCATCATCGATTTCCGATGACTCGAAATTAGGATCTCTCGCTTCCACTACTATTTGAAGAACTGCTACAATCTGAATTATTATAACTACAGTGTATCTAGAATTTCTTCAAATAACGTTCTAGCTTGATGTGACGTTAATTTGGGAGGTCTGCCAGAAGTAGTGGGCGTGGCCATTTTATCTAATGAAATTTGCACTTAAAAAAAATTAGAAATTAATCACTTAACACAGGACATGTATCTGTCACGGCGAAATTCCAAAATGGATGACTATACTTTACGGAAATTGCGTTTTTGGGTTGTTAAAATTAAAAAACAGCTCTAGAAAGGAGCAAAGGATAAGAAATCCGATTTAACGGAAGCTTTTTTTTAAAGGAAGCTTTTGGGACTTAAAGAGTTAATATATGTTGCATTGATTCCCTATTTAATTCTAGGCATTGCATTCTTCGCCCCAGTAATATAGACGAAGTTGGAGGGACAGACAATGATATCAAAATAAGAATACAAAAAACAAGAGGAGCTTTCATTGCATTGGGAAACATATGGAGAACAAGAGAAATCAAGTCCAACACGAAAATAAGAATCTTCAACTCAAATGTCAAGTCAGTCCTATTGTATGGCTCTGAAACATGGAGAGCAACAAAAACAACAACCAAAAAGCTACAGACTTTTATAAACGGGTGCTTGCGTAGAATAGAAGGACTGAAATGGTATGACAAAGTCACAAATGTGGAATTGATGACAAGAACCAGACATGTGCCAGTGGAACAAGAGTTGAGAAGAAGATGCTGGCGATGGATAGAACACACATTGAGAAAACCTGTCGATGGCATTACAAAGCAGTCCTTGTTCTGGAGTCCACAAGGAAAGAGAGGCAGAGGTAGACCAAAAAACACATGGAGAAGAGAGCTGGATACAGAAGTGAAAATGATGAGGAAAACATGGAAACAACTTGAGCGGATGGCACGAGACAGGAAGACTTGGCATGTATTTGTTGAAGGCCTTTGCTCCTCGGGGAGCTAAAGGGTATTGATTGATTGATTGATTGTAGCATTATTCGCCCCGTGTAGATCCTGGAGGTGTTTGATGAGACAAAAATAGAATAGACCTACAGCACTCACGTTGCTCATGGCGTCTTATCTGAGGTTGTGCAGACGGCTGGCAACCTTACTGTGGAATCAAATTGTCGCAGAAATCACAGCCGCAAGAATGTCACGGGATTTACTCCCCTTGCTCTACAGTGATGGTCTAGCAATGGCCAAAACCTAGAGTATCTAATGTGGGTGAAGAGGTATTTACATTAGCACAAGATTACTCTTGGCAGAGATGCAAAAAGAAGGTTGAAAATGCTTGTACCTTGAAGAATAATGCTGAATGTGTCTTAGCACAGTTAACTTATTATCTGCCCGACAACTTTTGTGAAGAGATATATTGTATGATTTAGCTCGTTCAAGCACCCAACAGATTTAATACAGTGACATCTTAATTTAGTAGCTCTGCTTTAAGTGTATTTAAGGTGACTGAGACATACGGGCGCAATACACTCAAAGGGATTAAATTAACTCTAAATTTGTATATATACAAATAACAAATCTAATAATCAATTATATTTAACAGTATAAAATGAATAATTATTTTTAAAAAAAAGGTAATCATCACAGGGTGATGTTATGGATATTGAGGGAATTGTCTGAAAGTTCACTTTGCAGCGTTTAAGTTTGTACTTAGCTGCCAGTAAGTTTATTGGTTTCTGCTCCAGCCGATGTTTAGTTCTTTGCATGTTATGGACTGATACATTCACGTCCCTGGTCAAGACTGGAGGTTGTGGAATATCAGGGAGTAATCACGAAGCTGGTTCAGCGTATTCAAGACCCATCTGATGATGATGTCTAGCACTGACAGCAAGCCACTTATACCATACACTTTGTTCCAGAGATAACACCCTCAAATAATACCACAGACTAGTATCACGAAAGAAGAGAAACAAATACCTTTCTGAGTATTTGGTTTCCTGACACACAATCATGTAAACCCCCCCCCCCCCCCCCGAACATTAATATTAATCTCAGTGAGCAAAAAGCCTTCATTACATTTATATTGAATATCTTTACATTTGCACTGGTTGAAAAGGTGAATAATATAATAAGTATCTTCATCAGATCTTTCATCATCCACTCCCTGCCCCATATAGATCTTGGGACTACCTCTGCTTTTGGTTCTTTATGAGAAACTCGCATAAAGCTGTCACATGCTCTTGTAGTGGTGGTTTATGAAACCATCATTCTATATCCTGAGGTTGCCAACATCGTATGACTTGGACATCCGCTAGCAATTTTCACATGTTAATAAATGCAAAATATAGAATTTAAAAATGTATAACTCACCACGAAATCTCTTTGGGAATACTGTCTCTTGGCTCTGAGAAATTGTTAAGGCAACTTGTTTAAGATGCCTCTTATACTGGAGTATTACTTTACACTAGGCTCCCACTCTGACGTTTTGTTCAGATTCATAGGATTCCGGCTTTTTGCGTTAATGTAGGTAGAATGGGATATAAGTCTACAAGATGCTCAAACAAGGTTCAGTCCGATAAATGGAATTCTGATACTATTCCTTACTCTGGCTAGCAGACTGTTTTCTTGACGAGGTGAATTTCACAGTGCTCTAACCGGCGAAAGTGTCAGATTATATTGCAACTTTCGTCCCACGCACGTTGTTGTTACTATCTGGCAAGGCTCCAATCCGAAGTGTTGTTTATAACATCATGAATAGCCCAGCCAACAGTATTCAATCATGCGTGTTATAATGGGGTTTATTCCAACAATTTCCTCATAGGAAAATTATGCGTGATTTTTTTTAAAGTCACTTTCCATATAGGGAATTGTTATTTCCGTCGATTATCAGTCATGTTTACACTCATGACTTCCTACATTATCACAAATAATGTCTTCCCGGACACTTTTTACAACATTCCCTCTTTCTGGTGCGTGTCTGTAATAGTTCACCACCTGGATAATTTACTGCCCTGTACCTGTGCAAAAAACATTCTTCGTGTGACAATCTGGGTTGTGTTCTCTCCACGAGAGAAATTCGGAAGTTACCATTGCCGTATCAGCGATAACCAGGTTCGGGGGCGATCTTCGTGTTAATCCGGCGCGCCAATGTCTGGTACACTAGAATTTTACCAACATGACTGTCGGTCATTATTACATCGCCTATCTAATCTCTCAGCAGTGATGTTCAGGTAAACAGACGAATTATTACAGGAAGAAGCGTAAACAAGTGACTGGGCACGGATTTCTGTGCTCCGAAAATGAGAAATTAGTAGGTTATGGGCGAGAGAGGGAAAATACAAAAAGGGGAGCGACAAATAACGTCACAAAGAGCATGTGGCTGCGTGGTATAGGCTTCCTGCAAGGAGACCAGCTATCCCGTGACTCCATGCTCCGAAAGGACCGCAAAAGAAAATGATTATGGTGGTAGTGGATTGTGTAGCACACAATATTATCATCAACTGCCATCTCCACATCGAAAGTCGGCTGCAACAAATCACTAAGCGTCTAGTTTCTTGTTGTAATGGTTAACTCTGATAGGATGTTTCTAGTCAGCCTCTTGATGTTACCTTTCAACCTAAAGCAGATCACAACAAGTGGGTCTGAAAATACACAGGGAGAAAACTAAGATAATGAGAAGAAAAGCAGGAAACGGTTGTACTGGTAGAAACCCCCATACATGAATGTAGAATTATACATATACCTTGCCTGCAATATAGGTAAAGTTGGAGGGACGGACAATTATATCAAAATAAGAATACAAAATGCAAGAGGAGCTTTCATTGCAATGGGAAATGTATGAAGATCAAGAGAAATCAAGTCCAACACTAAAATAAGAATCTTCAACTCAAATGTCAAGTCAGTCCTATTGTATGGCTCTGAAACATGGAAAACAACAAAAAGAACAACAAAAAAGTTACAGACATTGATAAATGCGTGCTGGTGTAGAATTGACGGATTATGACAAGGTCACTAATATAAGCATAACTTTCGTAGAGCCAAAAAGAGTTTTATCAGAACGAGAAACATAAACAAATGGGACGAGGAGCATCCAGGACGAACACAAAATGAAGCATATTACCAGCTCAGCAGAAGAGAACAAGTAATAACCTTCAGATTTCTCAGTGGCCACAACAGATTGGGATATCATCTATTTAACAAACTGAATATTAGAACTACTGATGTCACCGATAAAATGACTGCCGAACATTTGCTTCAAAGATGCCCAACTTATGAACAACAGAGAAATCGCATATGACAGTCACCGGTATCATTCCTGGAAAAAGGCTGTGGAGATATAAATAGCCTCAAGCTGACCACTGCTTTCTTTCAAAACTTGCAATAACACGTCAATAATGATGGAAGTAAATCAAAAACTGTAATATATTTTTTTAAATATTTTTTAATTCAATATAAAAGTTCTTTGATGACTTCTTCTAGAGTCTCGCTTGCTCATTGTGATTGACGCGATCGTCTGTTCCTCTTAGCATCTGCAGCTCGTTTTGCAGCCATCTTATTATTTTGATCCATAGTAATAAGTCTGCAATACTTTAAATTAAAATTTTGTCTTGAAGAAACAATCAAAAACTTACATTTTAAGGTTATTTTTGACAGAATGATGAGTTAAATCCGTTTCCGGAATGAAACTGAGTTCTACACAGACTTTTCTTCGATAAGTGTTACTATTTTCGGGAGAGTACCTATAAGGGAAACAATACAATTAATGTCTAACTTTCAACCACAGTTGCATCCCTTAGATGTGACCGACGTACACGCGGCGAGAATTATGGATTTTGATGATACTCAAGACTGGGTGAGAACGAGGAAGAAGAAATGATGACAAGAACCAGACAAGTGCCAGTAAAACAAGAAATGAGAAGAAGGTGCTGAAAATGGATGGAACACACATTGAGGAAACCGGTTGATAGCATTACACGGTAGTCTTTGTTCTGGAATCCCCAGGGAAAGAGAGGCAGAGGTAGACCCAAAAAAAAAAAACACACATAGAGAAGAGAGCTGGAGACAGAAGTGAAAATGATGAAAAACACGCGGAAAGCACTCGAGCTGATGACACGTGACAGAAGGACTTGACTTGTGTTTGCTGAAGGTCTATGCTCCTTTGGGGAGCTTAAATTGATTGACTACATATATATATATATATATATATATATATATATATATATATATATATATATATATATATATATATATATATATATATATATATATATATATATATATATATATATATATATATATATATATAGATAATTAAAAATCAATTTAAACCAGGTAAAAGTTAGCACAATTATACCATATTTCAGCTGCGACTATAATCATAATCAAAAAGCCGTCTATGAAGGAATTGTCTACTATTGCAGAAAAAAAATAGGTAGAATATGAGGTATGAGGTTACAAAAACTATTTTGTTCAGTCATCATTTATGAAATAAGCGATTCTCACTCTATTTTTTGTGTGACGTCACATTTCTTCAAACCCCTCTCTCCCTCTGTCTGTGACAGAACAGGGCGGCCCCTATCGATCTTTGTTTCACTCCGTCAGTATCGGTATATTTGTGGTACTGATTTTATTGTGTGCTTTCATTTGTCACACTTTCTTTCTTTCTTTTTCTGCTATGGGAAGCGGATATTATGTATTTTCCTTCCTACACCCTTCTCAGGGATAAGTAGACATGTCTGGTTGTTATCCATTTCTCCCTACGTTGCAAGGAGTGGCAGCGACCTAGCCAGGTTGGCTATCATGGGCGCAGCGATATCAGTATACAGATTAACGCGTAAATCGCCTCAGCGCAGTGCTTAATCACTGATAAGACGCGGGTACGCGCATCACCAAACTTTGGAATACTGGGAGAAAATTGATGGACAGACACAGATAAGAGATTACTTTCTGATAAAAG
This sequence comes from Oreohelix idahoensis, assembly GCA_024509875.1. Taxonomy (NCBI): domain Eukaryota; kingdom Metazoa; phylum Mollusca; class Gastropoda; order Stylommatophora; family Oreohelicidae; genus Oreohelix; species Oreohelix idahoensis. The sequence goes on along the minus strand of JAMPIV010010110.1, from coordinate 174,924 downwards.
TAATGATTGTTACATTTGGAACACGTTGTTATATGAGTTTACCGACATGTTCGTAAGTTTTTACCCAAGGGCAAGCGATTTCTACAGCCCATTTCCAGAAAAGTAATGTTTGAAATTTTTCATTAGCTGAGTCATGCAACATATTCAAATCAGATTGGCTGATCCTGTGAAGCGCCAATAACAACTGCGTGGGAAGGCAGTGAATATAATCTGACCATTTTCTCAAGCTATTTCACTTGAGAAATCGCTCGCCAAGAAACCAGACCTTGCTAGACTGAAGAATTAGAATTCAGAATTCCTTCTTAAACATACCGGACACCTTTTATTGGAGAATTTTGGACGGACTTTCATAGCCCAGGAAATCTCTTTCATATTAAATCAGGAAACCGGGACTGAGGAAACTGAAGGACCACACATGAAGTCAGAGAGGGAACTTATTAAATTAACGACACCCCAGACGCATGTAAGAGGCCTATTCAAGTCTCTTTTATTCATCTGAGCAAAAAGTATGTGAGCCAAGATTGGCGTAAGTTTTGATTTACATTTCATATTTTATTACTAACATGTGAACAAACATATATATTTACGTAAATATTACCATGTGAAATTTAATATGTGAAACTCGCTAGTGGATGTCAAAGTCATTTGAGGCTGGCAACCTCAGCGTATAGAATGATGATTCATGAACGGGCTGGTGACTGTTTTATTGCTAGTTTCGTAGAGAGAACTAAAAGCATAAAGTAGTTCCAGGTTCCATATGGAGCAGGGAGGGAAAGATGAAAGAAATTATGTACATTCTAAGTATAATACTTACATTTTCAAAGCAGTGTAAATGTCCAAATAAACATATTCACGTTAAAATTAATGTAAGTTTTCAAGCTTTAAACCAGTGTAAATGTCTACGTGAAAATATTTATTTTAAAGTTAATGGAAGTTTCAAACTTTTCAGTCAATGTAACCAAAAATGAAAACTTATTTAATTTATATTGCGAACACTTTTTAATCAGCGGAAATGTATATGTAAACAGGCTCTATCCGTATTATTAACCTTTTCATTTAAATGTCATGTAAAGCTAAAGCTATTCTATTTAAATGTAAAGGAAGTTTTATCCCGAGGGATTAAAATTTAATTCTCATCGAGGATAAAGTCTGAGTTAATTGGGAAGGTGGTATGGGAAAATAAGAAACCATAACTATGGGGTGGAAAACGCCATACTCAGAAGAGCGTTTCGTTCCATTCTTTTACCATAGTTATTGGTGGTACCAGCAGAAAGTACTATCTCTGGACAAGAAGGGAACCGTGGCCTAAGCTTTAAGACGAAGGACCCACGTGGTAGACTCTCCTTGACATTTCTGGGAAACGAGCTACACCCGACAACCTTGACCAGGGACGAGCATGAGCAGTGTGAAAAGAACCAACCCATAAGAAGGAGCAGAACCGTCATTGGCAGCTAAGTTCAAATCTATGCTGCCACTTGAACTTCTTGTAACATTTCACAATCCATAAGGACCGTGATGATAAATTTTCTTGGTCCATAACTATTCAAATTATTTTCCAACTGTTAAAACTTAAGTGATTATTAAATTTTGTTATTTGTAATTATACAAATTTAACTTCGATTTAATCATTTTAAAGCTACTACATGTTTGTCTCAGTCAAATTACTACACACACTCTAAACAGAGCTATACTAGAATAATAGAATTCCACTGAATAAATCAGGGGTGGGGGTTTAAACGACCTGAAATTAATAAGTGCTTAAATCCTTCACAAAAGCGCCGGCAGAATTACATACTCAGCCAAAGCAGTAATGTTCTCGCTTATTCTGAATATCTTGTGAAGACTCCCTGGAGATAGAAGCGTGTTGTTTCTTCCATTTACATCTCAGCCAAGAGTAATCTTGAGCGAAGGTAGACACCTTTAAAGCCCATATTAGATACTCTTGAGTTTTAGCCACTGTTGGACCACTACTGCAAAGCAGGGGAGGCAATACCGTCACACTGTCATCACACTTCGTCACAATATTATGGGCCCTTCCCCCCCCCCCCCCCTTTTTTTTTTTTTTTACTTCGTGTCGTCACATGTGGACAGGGTCGGATTAAGAACTCATTACCCTTGGCAATTAAGCCAGTATGGGGTCCCTCTTCAATCTTCTATAAGGAAAAACTTGCAGAATAGAAAACTAATGGATTTCAGACAAATATTTTTTTTATTAATATATATTAATATGTTAAAAACAAAAACAATTAATAAATCCATACAAACATCAGAAAATCATAGAGAAATATTTAGAATAACCGTTTTCTTGATTTGTTTAATTGCAAAATCTTTGGTTATTTTATCAAAATCGATACGACGAAGTTTGTCCGCTTCCACACAAAGTAAAGCAAGCGAATTTAGTTTTTTCCGAGTAATGTTTGACCTATGAGGGTTTAAAAAAATAAATAAAAATATGGCTTTCTTGTAATTAAAGAATACAAATTTAAAATTCTAATCAATCACTTTATTTAAAAAAAAAAAAACATTACCATAAATGCACACTTTCGAATTTATCAGAACCGTACACAACTAATATTTGGGAAAGTGTTGCCAACTTGGACGTTTTCAATACCACTAAGTGTGTACCAAAAAAAAGGGACTAAAATACACTTTAAAAATTGTTGTTGTTTTTTTTTAACCATTTGTTTTTTTTTTTTTTTTTTTTTTTTTTTTTTTTTTTTGCGTTCGCCCGCTAATACTCGAGGCGAAATCTCAGGTTATTATTTTTTTTTTTTTATGTCTAACCTGACATTGATTTTACGTGAGTATCCCTTTATTTCTTGTTCAGAGACAGGTGTCCCTCGCCATTCAGGCAAATACTCGCCGATTTCGGAGGTACCCATTGCAGCTGGGTTGGCTCAGGAGCCGCCAGTCCCTGGTCGACGACACTCCTTCAAATGTCTTCGCCAGGTCTCGAGTTAATCCAGTCCAAATCCCGGTCGACGAAAAATCCGCAAATGCCGTCGCCCGGGTTTGATCCTGTATCACCCGGTCGCCAGAGCGGTGTTGTAACCACTACGCTAGCGCGGCTCCCCATTTGCTTTTTAAAAACTATTTGATTATTACCGAACTATTTATTTTAGAATAGAAAAAATAATTAAATGCATTGAATTTTCAAAAATTGAATGAGGGCTCAGATATTTTTTCGAAAAAAAAATATTTCTCTCTGCTTTTTTTCGCGAGGGCCCCTGTAAGCCTCGGGCTCTAGACCTGTGCCTAGTGGGCCTAATGAATAATCCATCTGTGTGTGTGTGGACGACACCTATGCCACGTTCACTTGTTTGACACTGTTTCTAATTTGTCTTGATTTTTTATTTCATATTTATTTATCTCCCACTCATTCTGTCCTCTTCTATTTCCAGTCCCCACTTTTATTACGTTTGGGTAGTTTATTGTTCAGTTTCGTTTTTTAGTTTTTAGTTTCTTAGTATGTATTGTGTACATCCGGTGGCGGAAGTCACTTCCTTTTCAGCCACGCTGTCCATTAGCGGACAGTAAATAGTGATAGGATTTCGATGCCTTGCCTTCAGGGAAGTACTTAGGTTTTATTTTTATATTTATTTAAGTTCTTATGTGTCCTATCTAGCCTTCACTTTCTTTCCTTTCCTGACGAAGGCCTTGTGGCCGTAACGTAGACTATTTTCTTTGGCTTTTGTCCTCGTAAGACGAATCACCTTTTTTCGATTTTTTTTTCCAAACCCATCCATTGTAAACCTGAAAGAAAGCATAAGGTGAAATCAAATTAATCTGCCAGTTCGTATTGCCGCTGAATAAATTCGTCTTATCGTCGTGTCGACGATTAGCAGCAGACGGTGATATTTAAACTTTTCAACCTCAAGCAGACTTAATAATCGGATTATATATATATATATATATATATATATATATATATATATATATATATATATATATATATATATATATATATATATATATATATATATATATATATATATATATATATATATATATTCCCAAGGAATACGCCACGCGCCAGCAGTTATTTAAAAATTCGGTAAAATATTGACGAAAAAATAAGATTAGACAGTTTAGAACATGAAAGGTATCAACTTTTAAAGGTATCTATGGATCTCATTATATTTTCACTTTACACATTTGATATGATAGAGATAGAACGTCACAGATTCAATCAATTCTTTTTTTTTTTCATCAGTGCATTATCTTACTTTTACGCCTTCATCTATGCTCGGTTGTTATCTTGTAGGCAAGGTTGCACTTCCCTTTGATAAACGCCAGCTTAAGCCCAGCCTGGAATGTTCCTGCCATCAATGGTACCTATACGTTGTCGCCTTATGGCAGCTTGCGTACCCTAACAACCCCCAGAGATATGCCAGTGGGAGTTTTGCTCCAGGTAGGTTCAACTAAGTTGGACAGGTCTGCGCGGGTAGGGGTCAGACAAAAGCTGGTACCTTGGTCCTCGAGGTTGGGGGTTTAGCACAGGGCCGACACCCCTATCTATGTAAAAGAATCTTAACCGTTACGGAAACAGCAATAAATGCAAAAACCTCGATGCGGGAAGGACATCCGGAGTCTGAGGCTCGTATGACTGTCAGCGGTGAAAGACGAAAGGAAGCCATTGCTATGAAAACGGATGCCCCGACCGCAAAACACGATACAAGAATTGGATTCTGGAAGTCAGAACAATGAATGAGGCAGGAAAACTGAGGTAGATCACAGCAGAGATGAGAAAATACAGATTACACATCCTGGGAGTAAGTGAGAGCAGATGGACCGGGACGGGAAGAATACAAATAGCAACACGAGAAACAGTACTTTACTCCGGTAGAGAGGATGGTCAGCACAATGAAGGCGTAGCCATTTTCCTAAATAAAGAAATAAAAAGGTCATTACTGGAATTGAATCCACCAACAACAGACTGATACGAACAAGACTGAGAGGGAAATTCACCAACACCGCAATAATACAATGCTATGCACCAACAAATGACAGCGATGAAGAGGTCAAGGACGAATTCTATCAACAGTTACAAAAGAAAATAGAAACCGCACCTATATACGATCTTATCATTGTAATGGGAGACCAAATGCAAAAGTTGGAACACGCAATACTTATAATGAATGAGTAATGGGAAAATGTGGCAGCGGAACAATAAATGAGAATGGAGATAAACTATAAAGCTTCTGCAGCATTAACAACTCGGTCAATGGAGGAACACTTTTTCCACACAAAGAAATCCACAAGTTAACATGGGAATCGCCAAACGGCCGGGACAGAAACTAGATAGACCACATTATGATCAATGGTAGATGGAGGAATTCACTACAAGACGTGAAAGTAAGAAGAAGTGCAGATGTGGGAAGCGATCACCACCTAGTAGTAGCAAAACTGAAGGGGAAAGAGCTGCTGGACCAATTGCAACTAAATATAAAAGGTATAAAATCATCAAACTCCACGAAGACAAGAAATCTTCACAGCTATCAAAGGGTTAAGGAATGAAAAAGCTCCTGGTCACGATAATTTAAATGCTGAGTTATTCAAGACAGATCCTGAACAAGCAGCAGAACTTTTAGAACCGTTATTTGCACAAGTCTGGAAAACAGAGACAACACCAACAGAGTGGCGTAAAGGAATAATTGTCAAATTGGCAAAGAAGGGAGACCTTGCAGACTGCAACAACTGGAGAGGAATTACACTCCTCTCAGTTCCCAGTAAATTTCTAGGCAGGATAATTATCCAGAGAATTTCAAAAGCAGTAGACCGTAAACTGAGGAAAGAACAAGTAGGATTCAGAAAGAACGGAAGATGTGCAGATCATATATTCACCCTCAGGAACATTCTAGAGCAGTGCTCGGAATGGCAGAGACAACTATACATTAACTTTGTTGATTTTGAAAAGGTTTTTGGTAGCATACACAGGGACAGCCTATGGAAAATACTGAGGGCTTATGGAATTCCCAGCTGCATTGTTTCCATCATAAAAAGCCTCTATGCTAACTTTACATGCAGTGTTGGGTTGATCAATCTAACTTTTGTGGGGAAGTTAGGAGTATGACAGGGATACCGCGTATCAACAACCTTATTTTTCACAGTCATAGACTGGGTGGTGCGCCAGACAAACGAGGACAGTCCAAGAAGAATTAGATGGACAACATTTTCTACACTGGAAGATCTGGAACATGCAGATGACACTGTTCTACTCGCACATTCACATCAACACATCCAAGAACAAAACAGATAGACTGAATAAATATAGCTGGCAGGTTGGTCTGAACATCAGTCTAAAGAAGACAGAGGTCATGGCACTCAATGTGGGCAATCCTGAGCCAATAACAATAAGGAACCAGAAGTTAGAACAGACAAACACATTTACTTACCTATGATGCATAGTAACACCAGATGGCGGAACAAGCAAAGACACCAAGAACATAATGAATAAAGCGAGAACAGCCTTTGCTAGTCTCAACAGCTTCTGGAAGTCTTCCCAGTACAGCACAAACACCATATTAAGATTATATGAGAGCTGTGTACTTTCTGTGGTTCTCTATGGTGCGGAATGCTGGAGAGTAACAGAGAAGGAAACGTCGAAACTGTCCCCCATGCACACAGTCTGCCTAAGGAAAATTATCCGAATCTTTTGACCGAATACTATCACTAACCAAGAACTACTTACTCGGAGTGACCAGGAGGACACGCACACCATCATAACTGGCAGACGCTGAAGTTGGGTTGGCCACGTGCTCAGAAGAGACTCCGATGCCATCACAAGAACAGCTATGCTATGGACCCCCGAAGGAAAGCGAAAGAGAGGCCGACCAAAAACAACTTGGCGGAGAACTGTGGAGGACGTGATGCAAAGAATGAACCAGAGCTGGGGCACTGTACGAAGGATGGCCGCTGGCCGAACAAAGTGGAAGCAGTTTGTTGCTGCCCTACAAGACGCCACCAGGCATGATGGCCACTGACTGCTTTGGCAGTCGGCGACTAAGGATCAACGAAGAAGAAGGAGTAATGTTCTAACTTTCTTTTTGATTGTGCTTTGTCCCCCTTCACGAAGCGAGTGACAATATGATTAAACCACCCTCCAAACTTACTTTCATCCGACTCGAGGATCTGAGATTTTATTACTATGGGCATCGGGTCAAATTCAGAGAAGGATGAAAAGGTGGAAGAAAGTAGACATAACACTTAAGGGGGATATGATTTTATATTTTCTCTCAGTTTCTAGTACTAATTACCATAATTCAATGCTGGACACCATCCATAAGAGATGGGTCTAGACACTCGAAGCGGCGACCTTTGTTTGGAAGTTACTCCTGCACAGCAGCGAACGTGCTCCAATAAGCCAGTTGACTTATGACTTGAGAAGGAACAGTGAAGTCTTCACTGAGAACCAGCAGTGACTGAACCAGAATTCAACAACAAATCACTGTCAACTTTCTATTCATCACCTCTGAGATAACAACTATCATCCTCCATCCATCCATCCATCCATTTTTTTTTTTTTGGGCCAAGCTATGAATACAGTTTTATTGGATGAAATTGAACAGGAGTTGCAAGACCTTGTGAAGCAAATAAACATCATAAGTCATGAATATGGACTGGACATTAACATTGAGAAAACGGAAACTATGATAGGAATAAACGAGAAAAACATGGAACAAGTCAAGAATTTCTCATATCTTGGTCATATAATAACAGAAGATGGCAGATGTGAAACAGAGATCAAGAAGAAATAGGAATAGCCTAGGTTACATTCAGCAACCTGAGACAGATTCTAACATCTAAACAACTAACTCGCAAATTCAAACTGAAAATCATCCAATGCTATGTATATTCTTCATTATTGTATGGTGTAGATACATGGACAATGACCAAGAATGTAGAAGAATTGAATCCTTTGAGATGAGGATATGTTGAAGAATGGGGCACGTCTCATGGAAAAAGAAGAAATCAAATAAAGAGATCCTAGAAAAATTAGGAACGAAAAAAGAATTAATGAAGGAAATCGACATTAGACAGCTAACATATTTTGGCCATGCAAAAAGACATAGCACCTTAATGAAAACCGTAATAGAGGGCAGAGTTGACGGCAAACGTGCAAGAGGAAGACAGCGCTATAAATGGGAAGAAAGCACTAAAAGATGGACAGGACAATAATCTATTAGAATGCACCATCAAGACAAGAGACAGGATATGTTTGAGATCCATTGCAGCCGACCTTCGATGTGAAGAGCGAACCTGATGATGATGGATTTTAGTAGATCGTCACGTTCGTAACCACAGCTGTAGGTATCATTCAACAGTTTTGTTACGACGTCTACTCCAAATTCTCCCACTGCTCCATTTCTTTATTGCTTAATCACAAGTTTGTTATAATTTGGGTACAAAATCATCTTTGTTTTAGATAGCATGTCCTTTTTGTTGTTCTGCTGTAATATCATATGATATTTGTTGTTCTGCTCTAATATCATATGATATTTGTTGTTCTGCTCTAATAGCATATGGTATTTGTTGTTCTGCTCTAATAGCATCTCGTATTTGTTGTTCTGCTCTAATAGCATATGATATTTGTTGTTCCTCTTTTGCCATTTCTTTCAGGCTTAACATTCTGGTATTTGTTATTATGGTGTTTCGGTACGAAGAGTTATTCATTGTAGATTTTTTTTAAAAGTAAAGGTGCCATCAATGGCGCCTATACCTTGTAGCGGTATGGCAGCTTGTGTACCTTGACAACCCCCAGAGCTATGCCAGAGGGAGTTTTACTCCTGGTAGGTTCAACCAAGCTGGACTGGTCTGCGTGGGTAGGGGTCAGACAAAAGCTGGTACCCTGCTCATCCAGGTTGGGGGTTTTAGCGCAGGGCCGACACCCCTGTCTATGGAAAAAATCACATATGTTACAGAAACGGCAACAAATGGAAAAAGTTTTGATGCGGAACGAACATCCGTAGTCTCAGTCTCGTTTCATTTAGTAGTGAAAGCCGAAAGGAAGCCATTGGAATGAAAACGGATGCCCAGACCGCTAACCACAAAACTAGAATTGGATTTTGGAACGTCAGAACTATGAATGAGGCAGGAAAGCTGAGACAGATCCTATTTGTTGTTCTGCTCTAATAACATATGATATTTGTTGTTCCTCTTTCGCCATTTCATTCAGGCTTACAATTCTGGTATTTGTTATTATGGTATTTCGGGTACGAAGAATTATTCATTCTAGATTTTTTTTAAAGAAGATAAAGGTAATCCCATAATAGATCCTGCTATACGAGAGTGAAGTGTTACAGACTTCACTATACTTGGTCCAGCTTCGAGAGGTGGTGTGACTAGTTCCCTTCCTCGCTGTCCTCGCCTTCCCTACCTCAAGAGCAGACTCAGGTACCCCATTACAACTGGGTGGGCAGGAACGTGTCTCCACCTTGTTTGGAATCCGGTACCGTTGTCGCGAGAGGCCAGATTTTAAGTTATGTGATGTCATTTTGCCTTGCTTTGTTAACCCTTAAGCTCTTCAAGGGCCATAGGCCTTCAACAAACGTATGACAAGTCCTCCTGTTATCAGTTCAAGGTTTTTTCATGTCTTCCTCATAATATTGGTGTCTGTCTGCAGATGTCTTCTCCATGTCTACCACTACTTCTCTTGGCCTGGAGATTCCAGACCAAGAACAAGGACTGCCTGGTAAAGCTGTCAACAGGTTTCCTCAGTGCGTGTCCTATCCATCTCTGCTGTCTTCTTCTCACTTATGTTCCACTGGCACTTATCCGGTTCCTGTCCTCAGTTCTACACTGGTGACCATGTTATACCACTTCAAACCTTCTATTCTATGCAAGCACCCATTTATGAAAGTCTTAACTTTTTGATTGCTATATTTCTTGTATCCGTGTTTTTTTTTTTTTTTCTTAACCAGCCGCACTTGGGCTTTCAGCCCTTCGGCCCAATGACATGTGGACTTTCCTTCCAACCCGGTCAGGAGCTTCGTTCCTTCCCATCCACAGAGGGTTTATCTCAGGAGCCGTTCAGGTTATTCAGTCAAAATCCCGGTCGATGACTCTACTTCAAATGCCCACGCCCGGGATTGAACGTTGAACACCTGATCGCCAGCGCAATGTGGTAAATATTACACCAGCGCGGCTCCCTTGTGTTTTTCGTGTTAAGGGCATTACAATAGTACTGGTTTAATATTTGAGTTGAAGATTCTTATTTTTACGATGGACATGATTTCTTTGGTTTTGCACATTTCCCTAATGCAATGGGAACTCCTCTCTTGCCTTTTTGTATACTTATTTGATATAACTTTAGCTAATCCCAAATTTCAAATATACTTACACTGCTGTTTATTAGTTGTAGTAGTATGATATTCATTCCTGATACTGTTATTATGTCCTCAGGCTACAGCTGGTGTCTTGTGAAGACGAACATATAATAGCTGTATCAGTTATTATCGCGTGACGCATCTTCTGAAAAAAAAAGCAACAAGAAAATAATTGAAAAAAAAGCTGATGTTTAAGTACTTTAAAAATATCCTAGATCAATGGTCGGCAACCGGTCGATCTTGATCTACCGGTACATCCCAGTGAATCATTTGGTAGATCTGAAGATGACGAGGGGGTAAAAAGAATTGTTAACTGATAAGGTCCACATTGATAAGTGCTTTTCTGTGATATAGCTCGTCCAGTCACAATGTTCTTTAAATGGGTCACCACGTTAATAAAGCTGGTATTGGTGTAAACGGTCAACTCAAAACCGGCACAGTGTTGGGCATACAGGTCACCTTGTCCCAAAACGTAATGAGGCCCCGACAAGGATGTAATGTTGACCATGAGTGTTAATGTGAGTGTCAATACGCGAATGCATGGATTGTTCTGAAGAGTTGACTAGAAGATCAAACACTCACTCACACGTAGTTAGAAGTTAATGATGCAGACTACTGTGGTCGTTTCATACTGTTTAATTGGACGCACACACTTGGACAGTACGAGTATAGTTACAGGAAAACAGGTCGACATATATCATCCTACTGTTGATCAATGGTCTACAATCTTAAGTTGGCATTCATGTTGAAGAACACTACAATGGAACGTCCGTAGACAAGCACTTAGATTTCCACTGTTTATAAATATAATCATCAGGCCTTACTGACCGATCATGTCAGTTAATAAATAATGTTCAAGCATGACTCCTAGACAGAACCTCTTTTCTAGCGAAGATTCCTTTAGGTAAAGTTCAGCAAATATTTCTGAAGACAATGTTAACCCACCAGTATTGGGTTTTCTTTATAACTGTGATCTCTTAATCATCACCTGATAATAAGGGCATCCCTGTTCTCTGATCGATGATCGACAAAAAATAGGATCCAAAATGGCTTCTGGTTCCAATGAGCATTACTCACTATACAGATGCATAGTAAAGCTTCAATAAATGCTTTGTTCATGAACACAAATGTTTCTACAAGAATCAGCATATTCTTTCATCATAACTGCTGCATACAATCATATTCAGTGCTGCTAGGTAACATGTCATCCCGACATATTGATATAGATAATCATCATGTAGACGTCTGCCCATCTAAGCCTAGCAAGGAAAAAGTTCAGCAAAAAGTTCTTTTACCTGGGCATGGGAAATACACTAGCAGAACACATACGCCCTCTCCTGGCGTTACAGAATAAACACTGGGGAACTCATAGACTTAATAATCGTATCAGAAACTATCTTCTTCCCCATAATAGATCACAGCGATCAACAAACTTCGGACTGGTCTCCGACATGGCATTCACCAGGCCCATCATCACGGAAGACCCTTTTTCGTCTCCGCATGCGCAGAAACTCCCTGACCCCAAAGTTCAGTACAAGGAAAAATAGTCCCACTTAGACATACAAAGATATCACGATATAAGACCGAATCGTCTAAAATAGACACGGAGTAAACATAGACTCGGACCATAAACATTCCTGCATAAACCTAAGCAAGAACAATCTGTTTCTGGCCCAACAAGGAACAGACCAACAAAATCTGGATTCATACGCCAAATTCGATATCCAGGGGAGATAACCCATATAACAAAAGTATCAATCAATCATGGGTGATATATCTTTGGCCAGGAAAGCATCCTGATTCTAAAAACAAATACTTTCCCACAGACAAATAAATATTATAATAACTACATACATTGCCACCAGTAATCTGTTGGTAACAGACTACCACAACCCCCGGGAAAAAAAATGAAATTTTTTTTTTTCATCTGAGAGCAACATACAATAGGCTCACAACGCACGAATAATGCGCAGATGACTAATAACAGCAATTTATAATGTCAAATTAAGGTAAAGTCGAAGCATAGATCGACTTGTGAGAACATATCTCAACATCTCAGAGAAAGCATTTCTCTTAAGCATAAATATTTCCAGGGAGGTGCCACCAACGTATAATACAATGCTGGCAATGACACAATACATATAACAATTTCATATTTAAGCACTATAAGTACATGATTGACAAAGAAGAAAAATCATCAAAGAACAGCGGTGAATATATATCAATGAACGTAGTGATAGTAGTGATACAATCACCTGATATTACAAATTACAATGTGTATCTATCTAGATATAGAAAAAGAACTGTTGTAGAGTTAGATGTGTTAAGAAGTCCAAGACCCAACAGTTAGGTGGAATCATGTGGGCATCTAGACATAATGTCTGCGTCACATTATCTGATCCACGGATAGCTCGTACCGAGAAATGAAAAGGTTGAAGAGCAATTGCATATCGAGTAGACCTCGAGCTCTTCAAATTCTTACTCTGTATAGCCGTAAGAGCTTTCTGGTCGGTTTCTACTATGAAATGTGCGCCTAGAAGGAATCTTTGTAGTTTGAGAATTGACCAGACCATAGCCAATAGTTCACGGTCTAAAACCGAGTAATTCCTTTCTGCAGCATTAAGTTTTCTGGAGATATACATTACAGGATGCAGAGTTCCAGAGTACTCTTGCATTAGTGCCGCTCCAATCCCAGTGGATGAAGCGTCACTACGAAGAACAAATGTCTTATCTGTAGTAGGTAACACTAAAATAGGTGGTGTTGAAAACAAATTTTTAATCTTATCCAAAGAGGATTGGCATTCCTGTGACCAGTGGACCATATTAGGCGACCCTTTCTTTAGTAGTGTAGAAAGAGGTGCCATGATAGAGGATAGATTCGGAATGAATCTTTCACAAAATTGAATAAGACCTAAGAGACTTCGCACTTGCTTTTTAGTCTTAGGAATAGAGATGTTAAGTATCTTAGTGATATTATGGTCCTCTGTCTTTAGGAAACCATGACCAACTCGATGGCCTAGGAAAGAAATTTCGCTAAAACCAATGCAGGCTTTAGAGGGTTTCGCTGTCAGGTTATACTCGCGTAGAGTAGACAGTAATTCAACTAACCCCGAATAGTGATCTTCCCAAGTATCGCTGAAAAGACAGATGTCGTCTAGGTACGCAATGACATCTGACCGATAAGATAGGATTCGACGCATCATGCGTACGAATGTAGCTGGTGCGTTCATAAGGCCGAAAGGCATGAAATTCCATTGAAAAAGGCCTCTAGGTGTAGAAAAAGCAGTAAAAGGTTTGGCGCGTTCAGATAAAGGAACTTGCCAATATCCTTTAGACAAATCAAGTTTAGTGAAAAAATGAGATTTAGAAAGCCTAGTAAGTAGCTCTTCTAGTAAAGGCATAGGTTCAGCATCAAACTTCGTAACTTGATTCAATTTGCGATAGTCAACGCAAAGACGTATGTTATTGTCTTTTTTTTCGAACAATAACCATCGGCGAAGAATATGCAGAAGTGGATGTGTTTCGTGCAGTCTTTGATATCTTGCAATATTATACATTTGTATGCTTGTTATGTTCGCAAATATTTTGTAAACAAAATAGAAACTCTTTTGCTTAAGGAAAAGTCAATATCGAGTTACTTCCCCTTGAAAGGAGTCTCAGATCGAACTCCGCCGACGAATCCAGTTTTACTGCGATTTATTCTTTGTTTGGGTAGAAATAGATTGTTCTTGCTTCAGAATATCTATGGCCTGAATTTATGTGTAGTGTTTGTCTAGGTAGGACGAGTCTGTATTATATCTGTATATCTTTACATATCTAAGTCGAACTATATGTTCTTTGTCGCTAGAAAGGTCAAAGGCTGTTCAGCGGATGTGTCGCTAGTGAGTTGTGATTTGGCTTCGCCCTGATGGGGGCTGTCGTGTTTTTCTGTATCGGCTTGTCGCCGGGAAAAGTGATCTCAAGATTGATGGGGAAAGTGATAGACGTTTAGACCTATCCTGTATGCTTTACCCCAGTGTTTATTCTTATTGCCAAGGAATGGCAGAATCATATTTTCTGATACCAAGGTAACAAAAGCATTTCTTATGAACTCTTACGAAGCCATCGTTTTCGATAAGCAGACGCACGATTTGTACGTCTGAGAGAATATTTAACTAGATGAAGAGGACATTCATTTCTAGCAGCACTATATCTGGTATAATGAAATCAATTGTATCATGATAGAATCTACAGAGCCATGAGAACATTTAATGAATGACTAACTTTAATACAGATTCATTGTCTGTATCCAAACGTGAGTGACAGCTCACCAGAAGCCATCTTGTATCCAAATATTTTGTGACTTTCAAGAAGAGAAAAGGGATGCCCCGTACTATCGCTTGATGAGTCCAGAGATCACTGCTACAGATAAGAACCCATTACTAGCGGTTCAAAATGATTATATGAAAAATATGTGCTGAACATTATTTAAAGGAATCTTCGCTAGAGGAGGTTAGGTCTAGAAGCCATCTTGAATATTGTTTATAAACTGACGTGCTTTGTCAGTAAACTCAGATGATATATATATATGGGCAATACTGAGTGCTTGTCTACTGACATTCCATTGTGCTATGATTCAACGAGTGCCCATGTATCATTACAAGACCATTTATCAATTGTACCATGATGTATTATGCCAACCTGTGATTTGTCACTGTATCCGTGCTGTCGAATGTGTACGTCCAATTAAACTGTAACAAAAAGTACACAGCAGTTGGCGTCGATGACTTCCAGCCATACATGAGTGAGTAAAAGAACAGTTATCAACTCTTCGAACTCTTTCATCATTCGCGTATTATACTCTCACTCTATGTCTACACACCACTGCGTAGGTCGAGTTGATATTCCTATTCCTAACAACCACTCTGACGAGCAACGCTGGGGCCAACAACAAGTCTTTAACATTGGAGCTTCCACAGACCACCATACCTCTTAACACTGTGGTCCTGTAAATAGTTGATGTCAGTGTGAACAAGGAACAATACAACTTCATATCTATACACCATTCAACAGTATATATAGAAACAGCATTTAACTCTGGTGGAATTCAAAAGAGAAAGTATATATTTAACACTGGTATGCTATCATTTAACACTCAATATGACAAGACATTAGCAGCTGAAGAGAGAAGATTAGCAGCTGAAGAGAAAAGACTAGACAGAGAAGCTACTGCTGCTGCTGAACAAAAGAAATTGCAGATGCAGGTGAAGGAAAGGAGATTTGAAGCTGAACAAAAAAAATTTGACAGAGAAGCTGCTGCTGAACAAAAAAGATTAGACAGTAAAGCTGAACAAAAAAAATTAGACAGAGAAGCTGCTGCTGAACAAAAAAGATTAGACAGAGAAGCTGAAGAAAAAAAAAGCAATAAGAGAACATGAATTTGAGTTAGAGAAATTAAGATTGACAAGTATGAGTAATGTTAATCAGGCATCTAGTGGTAATGGTAAACCTTCTACTTACAAGGTTAAGGTTCCACCGTTCAATCAGTCCAGTGACGATATTACATTCTGGCTGGATAGATTTGAACGTTCTTGTCGTACACATAATGTGGATAAATCACAATACGCTAATCAATTAGCAGAAAACTTGAAAGGTGAATCTTTGACTAGATTATGCCTTGTAGGAGAAGCAGATAAGGATAATTATGATGTCATTAGGGCGGCTTTGATAAAAAAATACCAGCTAAGTGAGGAAGGCTATCGCCTTTTGTTTAAGACGATGGTGCCTGAGACAGGTGTAGAATTCTCAGAATTCACTGCAAAGGCACGTCTCACAGTTGATCGTTGGATTGAGCTTTCCAAAACAGAAAAAACGTATGAAGGACTTATGGATTTGTTGCTCAGAGATAAGATTATGTCATGTGTTAACAAACCATTCCTTGAATTTATACATGAGCGTAAACCCAAATCTCTAAAGGAAATGGAAGAATATTGTTCCCAATATGTCACTGCACACCCCGACGTGACTTTTGGCAACACTAAGATTAAGGAGAGTATGCCAGTTGCTTCAGCAACACCATACAATCCCAATTATTCACACAGATTTCAGGGACCTCAAAACAGATTTGAAAAAAAAGGTAACCATAATAGTTATCAAAACCAAGGTAACCAATCATTTCAGGGTTCTTCTTCAAAGAACTGGAGACGAGCTGATAGCTCTCGACACAGGGGTGGTCATAATTATAGGAATTTCCGTAGAGGAAGTAATTATAGAAACTATCCGGGTTATCCGTCTTGGAGTCAACAAGATCATAATTACAGAGATACTCATTATAATGAATATGATAATGGTAACCAAGAGAACTATGACTCAAACCCAAATAGGGGTTACAATAGAGGTAACAATAACTACAGAGGTGATAATAACCGAGGTAGATCTCAAAACAAAAGACATAAACCACATTTTCAGGCAAACTCTGCACAACAAGAGTCCCATGAAGCCTATAAACAGAGTAAAGATAATAATGATGCTAGTAATATGGCATGTGCCGCTTTTGATTTTGGGAGAGCATCTCAGTGCCCCCAATGCAAAACATTATTTGAGCCAACCACAGTGTCTACTTTAAGCTGTGGCCATCCTCTTCCTGCTCTTCCTGCATCAGTCGCGCATGATGGAAGAGGTTCTCTTGTCTTACATAAGGGTTTAGTGAATAACAATCCAGTCTCTGTGCTATTTGATTCTGGATGCACCACAATTGGTGTTAGGCAGTCACTCGTAGATCCTTCCCGTGCCACTGGACAAGTAGTCAAATGTGTAACATTTGGCGGCACATTAGAGAAATACTCTACTGCTATCATTAGGATTGCTACTCCTTTCTTTACAGGAGATGTACACGCATGTCTTCTTCCGAATCCGATCGCTGACCTCATCATCGGTCGCATTCATGGAGTCAAAGAATGCACTCCGCAACAAATTTCCGCGTGGGAAAGGCAAAACATGCAGATTGCTAACGCTGTAGTCACTAGAGCTCAGGCTCTTAATATGCCTCAAACTTCATCTACTGAAGATAATGAAGTGCATAACCAAGATGATCCCTTGGTAATTTCTCGTGACTCGTTTATAAAACAGCAAGAAGATGATCCCACTCTGAAGAAATTCTTCATTCTTGCAACTAAAGGTGATCCGAATAAAGACACAAGTCGTAAATCGTGGATTACAAAGAAGAATGGCGTACTTGTACGTATGGTTCAAGACTCCATTACGTCAAGTCATTCTCAAATCCTGGTTCCCAAGAATTTGAGAGTTAAAATTTTGCAGCACGCTCACGACTCTCAGTGTGCTGGACACATGGGTTTTTCCCGTACTAAGTCAAGAGTCCTTGCGGCTTTCTTTTGGCCATTGGTAAACAAGGACATACGGATTTATTGTCGATCTTGTAAAGTATGTCAGGAAGTTAAATCCAAAGGTCCACGGCATGCTGCACCCATTCAGGCGGCGGACATTCCTATTCGGCCGTTTCAAAAAATGGCCATAGACATTATTGGTCCATTTAAGATCAAGTCTGCCAGAGGACATCAGTTTATCTTGACGTGTGTTGATATGTGCACACGTTGGCCAGAGGCTATTCCTCTGAAGAGCATTACTACTGCTGATATTGAAGATGCTCTTTGGCTTATATTTTCTCGTCTGGGGTTCCCCGGAGAGATATTGTCAGACCATGGCACCCAACTAATATCAGATACCATGTCTCAAGTAATGTCTACTCTGCAGATAGATAGATCTTTAAGTAGTATCTACCATCCAATGTCTAATGGTATGGTCGAACGCCTTAATAGAACACTTAAAAACTTACTAGGGAAGATAACTGAGGATCATCCTCAAGACTGGGACAGAGTTTTACCTGCGGCCCTCTTCGCTTACAGAGAGGTACCCAATGAACATACAGGGTTTTCTCCCTTTGAACTCGTCTTTGGCGCGCGTCCGCGTGGCCCTATGTCGTTGCTTCACGATCTCATAACATCTGACAATATTGACGATGACACAAAGTCATCCTACGAATATGTCATCGCGTTGAGACAAAAGATTATCGAAGCATGCAAATTAGCAACTTCTTCTTCTGAATTTGCGAAACAGAAGGCAAGGCAATTTGCCAATAAGAAGAGATGCTTACGACAACTTTGTCCTGGTGACAAAGCATTTGTATTACTACCTTGTAGGGAAAACAGATTACTTATTTCTTGGAAAGGTCCGTACGATATAATATCGAAAATTTCCGATGTCGACTATATTGTCGATATTGATGGGAAGCATAAAACCTTCCACATCAATATGCTTACTGAATTCCATGAACGTCCGGATTATTTGCAACCCATTTTCCAAGCAACGGACAATTCTCCAGTACAACATGGTCATTACTCATCACTGTCCGTGATACAGGATGAGGAAACAAGTTTTTCAGATGTAAATCTTCCTCTTCCAATGATCCCACTTCATTCTAGTGAATCATGGAAGAACGTTACTGTCTCTCCTGATTTGTCTCTAGGAGAACAGCGACAAGTTTCAACTATGTTGCAAACATTTCAGGATGTACTCACTGACATCCCTGGACAAACTCATGTCATTGAACATGACATTGTTCTAACTGACCATACTCCTATTAGGGTTAGACCTTATCCTATCCCTATACATTTTCAAGCACAGGTCGAGAAAGAGTTGGATGAGATGATAGATTTGAAAATAATCGAACCATCCACCTCTGCATATTCTTCGCCGATGGTTATTGTTCGTAAAAAAGACAATAACATACGTCTTTGCGTTGACTATCGAAAATTGAATCAAGTAACGAAGTTCGATGCCGAACCTATGCCTTTACTGGAAGAGCTACTTACTCGACTCTCCAAATCTCATTTTTTCACTAAACATGATTTGTCTAAAGGATATTGGCAAGTTCCTTTATCTGAACGCGCCAAACCTCTCACGGCTTTTTCAACACCTAGAGGTTTGTTCCAATGGAATTTTATGCCTTTCGGTCTTATGAACGCACCAGCTACATTTGTACGCATGATGCGCCGAATCCTATCTTATCGGTCAGATGTCATTGCATATCTAGACGACATCTGTCTTTTCAGCGATACTTGGGAAGATCACTATTCAGGGTTAGATGAATTGCTGTCTACTTTGCGCGAGCACAACCTGACAGCGAAACCCTCTAAAGCCTATATTGGTTTTAGCGAAATTTCTTTCCTAGGCCACCGAGTTGGTCATGGTTTCCTAAAGACAGAGGACCATAATACTAGTAAGATACTTAACATCTCTATCCCTAAGACTAAAAAACAGGTGAGAAGTCTGTTAGGTCTTATTCAATTTTATGGCAGATTCATTCAGAATCTATCCTCTATCATGGCACCTCTTTCTACACTTTTAAAGAAAGGTTCGCCTAATATGGTCCACTGGTCTCAGGAATGCCAATGCTCTTTGGATAAGATTAAAACATTGTTTTCAACACCACCTATTTTAGTGTTACCTACTAAAGATAAGACATTTGTTCTTCGTAGTGATGCTTCATCCACTGGGATTGGAGCGGCACTAATGCAAGAGTACTCTGGAACTCTGCATCCTGTAATGTATATTTCCAGAAAACTTAATGCGGCAGAAAGGAATTATTCGGTTTTAGACCGTGAGCTATTAGCTATGGTTTGGTCAATTCTCAAACTACAAAGATTCCTTCTAGGCGCACATTTCATAGTAGAAACCGACCAAAAAGCTCTTACTGCTATACAGAGTAAGAATTTGAAGAGCTCGAGGTCTACTTCATATGCAATTGCTCTTCAACCTTTTCATTTCTCTGTGCGAGCTATTCGTGGATCAGATAATGTGATGGCAGACATTCTGTCAAGATGCCCACATGATTCCACATAACTATTAGGTCTTAGACGTCTTAATATGTCTAGGTCTATAGTAGTTCCTTTCTATATCAAGATAGATACACATTTGTAATTTAATAATATAATGATTGTATCACTACTTAGCGGTTCATTGATATTTATTCACCGCTGTTCTTTAATGATTTTTCTTTATAAATCATAAATTTAAGATATCTAATACGAAATTATGGTATGAATTTTTGTATGCATTATGTAATGGCCAGAATTGTATTATACGGTGACACCTTCCTGGAAAAATTTACTTGTAGAGAAATAATTTCTCTCAGATACATTCTCACCAGTCGCTTCATAAGTCGACTTAGCCTCATATTAGGCGTTATATTTATTCCTGATATTTGCATCTGCGCAGTATTCATGCGTTGTGAGCCTATTGTACGTTGCTCCTAGATGTATTTCAAAAAAAAAAAAGTTTCATTTTTTTTTCCCGGGAGGTGTGGTAAGACTGTTACGTGCAGTCTTTGATATCTTGCAATATTATACATTTGTATGCTTGTTATGTTCGCAAATATTTTGTAAACAAAATAGAAACTCTTTTGCTTAAGGAAAAGTCAATATCGAGTTACTTCCCCTTGAAAGGAGTCTCAGATCGAACTCCGCCGACGAATCCAGTTTTACTGCGATTTATTCTTTGTTTGGGTAGAAATAGATTGTTCTTGCTTCAGAATATCTATGGCCTGAATTTATGTGTAGTGTTTGTCTAGGTAGGACGAGTCTGTCTTATATCTGTATATCTTTACATATCTAAGTCGAACTATATGTTCTTTGTCGCTAGAAAGGTCAAAGGCTGTTCAGCGGATGTGTCGCTAGTGAGTTGTGATTTGGCTTCGCCCTGATGGGGGCTGTCGTGTTTTTCTGTATCGGCTTGTCGCCGGGAAAAGTGATCTCAAGATTGATGGGGAAAGTGATAGACGTTTAGACCTATCCTGTATGCTTTACCCCAGTGTTTATTCTTATTGCCAAGGAATGGCAGAATCATATTTCTGATACCAAGGTAACAAAAGCATTTCTTATGAACTCTTACGAAGCCATCGTTTTCGATAAGCAGACGCACGATTTGTACGTCTGAGAGAATATTTAACTAGATGAAGAAGACATTCATTTCTAGCAGTACTATATCTGGTATGATGAAGTCAATTGTATCATGATAGAATCTACAGAGCCATGAGAACATTTAATGAATGACTAACTTTAATACAGATTCATTGTCTGTATCCAAACGTGAGTGACAGCTCACCAGAAGCCATCTTGTATCCAAATATTTTGTGACTTTCAAGAAGAGAAAAGGGATGCCCCGTACTATCGCTTGATGAGTCCAGAGATCACTGCTACAGATAAGAACCCATTACTAGCGGTTCAAAATGATTATATGAAAAATATGTGCTGAACATTATTTAAAGGAATCTTCGCTAGACGAGGTTAGGTCTAGAAGCCATCTTGAATATTGTTTATAAACTGACGTGCTTTGTCAGTAAACTCAGATGATATATATATGGGCAATACTGAGTGCTTGTCTACTGACATTCCATTGTGCTATGATTCAACGAGTGCCCATGTATCATTACAAGACCATTTATCAATTGTACCATGATGTATTATGCCAACCTGTGATTTGTCACTGTATCCGTGCTGTCGAATGTGTACGTCCAATTAAACTTTAACAAAAAGTACACAGCAGTTGGCGTCGATGACTTCCAGCCATACATGAGTGAGTAAAAGAACAGTTATCAACTCTTCGAACTCTTTCATCATTCGCGTATTATACTCTCACTCCATGTCTACACACCACTGCGTAGGTCGAGTTGATATTCCTATTCCTAACAACCACTCTGACGAGCAACGCTGGGGCCAACAACAAGTCTTTAACATTGGAGCTTCCACAGACCACCATACCTCTTAACACTGTGGTCCTGTATATAGTTGATGTCAGTGTGAACAAGGAACAATACAACTTCATATCTATACACCATTCAACAGTATATATAGAAACAGCATTTAACTCTGGTGGAATTCAAAAGAGAAAGTATACACTTAACAGGATGGTTCAATTATTTTTAAATCTATCATCTCATCCAACTCCTTCTCAACCTGTGCTTGAAAATGTATAGGGATAGGATAAGGTCTGACCCTAATAGGATTATGGTCAGTTAGAATAATATCATGTTCAATGACATGAGTTTGTCCAGGGATGTCAGTAAGGACATCCTGAAATGTTTGTAACATAGCCGAAACTTGTCGCTGTTCTCCTAGAGATAAATCAGGAGAGACAGTAACATTTTTCCATGATTCACTAGAATGAAGTGGAATCATCGGAAGCGGAAGATTAACATCCGAAAAACTTGTTTCCTCATCCCGTATTACGGACAGTGATGAGTAATGACCATGTTGGACTGGTGAATCGTCCGTTGCCTAGAAAATAGGCTGTAAATAATCCGGACGTTCATGGAATTCCGTAAGCATATTGATGTGGAAGGTTTTATGCTTTCCATCAATATCGACAATGTAGTCAACATCGGAAATTTTCGAGATTATATCGTACGGACCTTTCCAAGAAATAAGAAGTCTGTTTTCCCTACAAGGTAGCAAAACAAATGCTTTGTCACCAGGACAAAGTTGTCGTAAGGTTCTTTTCTTATTGGCAAATTGTCTTGCCTTCTGTTTAGCAAATTCAGAAGAAGAAGTTGCCAATTTGCATGCTTCGATAATCTTTTGTCTCAGCGCGATGACATATTCGTAAGAAGATTTTGTGTCATCGGTAATATTATCAGCGGTTATGAGATCATGAAGCAAAGACATAGGGCCGCGCGGTCGCGCGCCAAAGACAAGTTCAAAGGGAGAAAATCCTGTATGTTCATTGGGGACCTCTCTGTAAGCGAAGAGGGCCGCGGGTAAAACCCTGTCCCAATCTTGAGGATGATCCTCAGTTATCTTCCCTTGTAAGTTTTTGAGTGTTCTATTTAGCCGTTCGACCATCCCATTCGACATAGGATGATAGATACCACTCAAAGATCTCTCTATCTGCAGAGTAGACATTACTTGAGACATGGTATCCGATATTAGTTGGGTGCCATGGTCTGATAATATCTCTCTGGGGAATCCCAGACGAGAAAATATAAGCCAAAGAGCATCTGCAATGTCAGCAGTAGTAATGCTCTTCAGAGGAATAGCCTCTGGCCAACGTGTGCACATATCAACACACGTCAAGATAAACTGATGTCCTCTAGCAGATTTGATCTTAAATGGACCAATGATGTCTATCGCCATTTTTTGAAATGGTCGAATAGGGATGTCTGCAGCCTGAATAGGTGCAGCATGGCGTGGACCTTTGGATTTGACCTCTTGACATACTTTACAAGATCGACAATAAATCCGTATGTCCTTGTTCACAAAAGGCCAAAAGAAAGCCGCAAGAACTCTTGACTTTGTACGGGGAAAAACCCATATGTCCAGCACACTGAGAGTCGTGAGCGTGCTGCAAAATTTTAACTCTCAAATTCTTGGGCACAAGAATCCGAGAATGACTTGACTTAGTGGAGTCTTGCACCATACGTACAAGTACGCCATTCTTCATTGTAATCCAAGATTTACGCTTTGTATCTTTATTCGGATCACCTTTTGTTGCAAGAGTGAAGAATTTCTTTAGAGTCGGATCATCTTCTTGCTGTTTTATAAACGAGTCACGAGAAATTACCAAGGGATCATCTTGGTTATGCACTTCATTATCTTCAGTAGATGAAGTTTGAGGCATATTAAGAGCTTGAGCTCTAGTGACTACAGCATTATCAATTTGCATATTTTGTTTTTCCCAAACGGAAATTTGTTGTGGAGTGCATTCTTTGACTCCGTGAATACGACCGATGATAAGATCATCGATCGGATTCGGCAGAAGACATGCGTGTACATCTCCTGTAAAGAAAGGAGTAGCAATCCTAATGATAGCAGTAGAGTATTTCTCTAAGGTGCCGCCAAATGTTACACATTTGACTACTTTTCCAGTGGCACGAGAAGGATCTACAAGTGACTGCCTAACACCAATTGTGGTGCATCCAGAATAAAAAAGAACTGAGACTGGATTGTCATTTACTAAACTTTTATGTAAGACAAGAGAACCTCTTCCATCATGCGCGACTGACTCAGGAAGAGCGGGAAGAGGATGGCCACAACTTAAAGTGGACACCGTAGTTGGTTCAAATAATGTTTTGCATCGGGGGCACTGAGATGCTCTCCCAAAATCAAAAGCGGAACATGCCATATTATTAGCATCATTATTATCTTTAGTCTGCTTATAGGCTTCATGTGACTCTTGCTGTGCAGAGTTTACCTGATAATGTGATTTATGTTTTTTGTATTGTGATCTACTTCGATTATTATTGCCTCTGTAATCATTATTGTTTCCTCTATTGTAACCCCTATTTGGGTTTGAGTCATAGTTCTCATGGTTACCATTATCATATTCATTATAATGAGTATCTCTATAACTATGGTCTTGTTGTCTCCATGATGGATGACTTGGATAGTTCCTATAATGACTTCCTCTGCGGAAATTCCTATAATTATGACCACCCCTGAATCGAGGGCTGTCGGCTCGTCTCCAGTACTTCGCAGAAGAACCCTGAAATGATTGGTTACCTTGGTTTTGATAACTATTATGGTTACCCTTTTTATCAAACCTGTTTTGTGGTCCCTGAAATTTGTGTGAATTATTAGGGTTGTATGGTGTTGCCGAAGCAACTGGCATACCTTCCTTAACCTTAGCATTCCTAAAGCTACGTCCGGATGTGCCGTGACGTATTGGGTACAATATTCTTCCATTTCTTTTAGTGTCTTGGGTTTACGCTCATGTAGGAATTCAAGGAATGGTTTATTTACACTTGACATAATCTTGTCTCTGAGCAACAAGTCCATAAGGGCTTCATATGTCTTTTCTGTTTTGGATAACTCAATCCAACGATTAAATGTAAGACGTGTCCTTGCAATGAATTCTGAGAATTCTACCCCTGATTCAGGTACCATTTTCTTAAACAAAATTTTTGACAAGCCGTCTCCCACCAGCACCTAATAGCACGATGTCGTCAACTTTAGAGGTACTTTCACTACATTTCCAGTGAAATAACCCGCAAGTTAGCAGACTAAAATTCACTTCAGTCGTGAAATGTATACGATAGAAAGTGACATTTTCTTGGAAGTGCAGTTATATTTCGGTAAAATATTTTCTTTTAATTTTCCACTGCGCTAATGATGAGATCGCAGGAAGCTCATCGTGCGGCAGAGATAGAGGTTACATATAGACTGGATTTATTATAAATTCCAGATAATCTGAAACCTGACGTCTGTGTCAGGTAACAGCTTATTTTGCAGTTCAGCAAACGGGAGAGAGGAGTGAACAAGAAGGGGGGGGGGGGGGGGGGGTGACATATAATATGATAATATGTAAAGGGAAGCTGGGGTTAACTTGCTCATATGTAATAATGGTTATAATTTGCTGTGATGTAATAATGATTAATTTTCTTATGGGTTTTATTTATGTATGTGGACGTATGTCTCCTTCCAGAAAAAAAAACAGCCGGTTCGATAGCTCGCTAGTCAGGGAGAAAATATCACCTTAATTATACGGGGAATAGACAGCCTCCACAAAAAAAGCTACCCAGCACTCCACGCAGCAACTCAGACATCAGGAGTCTGCTTAAATCTACGACTATGCTGGCATACATATAATAATAAGCTTGCTAAAGCGCTCCACATCGTCGCACAAAAGTTTAATCAGTCGTCTAGTTGGATTACCTCATAGGGCCTCCAGATCTCACCTGGCCCTAAAGCCCCAGTGTGTTGGGGGAAGTTATTTATGTGGATTATTGTGACGGGTTGGTTGGTGTGTTTGCTGCTGTTCCTTCGTTCTTCTATTATTGATTGAAGAGTAAAGTCACTCTCCAGATGTAGTTAATGTTTGGTATTGATGGTTAGCTCTGACCATCAGAACATCCCTTCGACGTTCTGATTTGCATATTATATATTAGTTGATTTCCCTTGTGGGAGAGCTATCGTGCTGGAAAACGTAAACATTAACAGCTGTGAACCAAACCCGAAACGTAAGTAAAAGATCAAGCCTTCTGTTCTGAGTCCACATGTATTGAGGTTCATACAAAAGACGATATCCGACATTCACAAAAAACTTCATGTACAGTACAGCATAACAATGAATTCCAAATAATATCAGTAAGTATCCGTCCGTGTCAAAACAATATGTCAGATGAACATCGTGGCTATATACGTGCGCTGTTGTAGTCAACAGCCAGAAATGAGCGCATGAGTTCTTGACAGCTACAATTTGAATCATAATGCGATTCTCCTTCCATCATTTAGTTTAATTTAATTAATCTCATACTTAGATTAATATCCGAACTGACCCTGAGTTCTACATCGATTCATATATATAATATAGGCTATATACTAAGCCTTTTTTCCTTGGAAGAAATACAAGACACGACCTTCTTGCTTGACGGATAGCGTAACAAGGGCCATGTAACCAAGTCACCCAGCGTGACCTTCCCAACGCGAATGCGTCATAATCTCCGCATATATTTCGCGTTCAGTATACCGTAAAATATCGACATATTCTATAAATGTTAATGACCCCTAAACGTTGCGCACGGCTAAACCCCAGCAGACGCCGTCATTTAAAATAACACCGTAACAGATTTCCTGTCAGACGGGGGGAAAAAAATCTATTAGATAGATTTTTTTTTGAATAATATTAATCAAATTATCAAAAATTTAACAAAACCCGACGTATGACCTACGATGTTCTATCTAGAACAGTGTCGTGGTCATGTCAGTAATATCTTATAATAAAATCAACGTCATATCATACATATAACTTATATTAAACAAGGAAATGTCACTGTCACTAACTAATTAACTAATTAATTCGTTGTATGTATCGACTAACTAATAATGTGAGGTGTTATTAAAATTATTCTAACTAATTAAAATTAAAATAATTAATTATAATATGTACGTATGGTACTAACTAATTAATATCTAATTGAAGAAAATGAGAAATAGTATAAGAGAGTAAAAGAAATAAAAATTGAGAAGTATGGACAATTAAAACTAAATATTAAAGTATACATTAAATTAGAATGCGTGTGAAAATGAAGTGTAAGGATAGATACCTAATTAAATTAACGCAATCAGAAGAAAAGAACAGAAAAAATTCATACATTTTAACTATAAATATGAAATGTCATAATCTAATATCTATTACCTTAATAATTATACTAATTAAAAGGTTTAATTGGTGTGATATTATTTTGTTTCATCTTTTCTTAGTATATATTTTTTTTTATTTCATCACACTTTAACTTTATTTTATTATATATTAATTTAATAACTAGAAAATTTAACAATATCGGACATGAAGATCCAATCGTTGTTACCTCCTATTGACTTGTATGAAAGTTCATTAAAACCCAAGGTTCATATTATCGAATTATGATATGTTTATCCAATCATCGTTAGTTCCTTTATTAAACTTTGAACGTAAATTGAATAAGTCATCACAGTATCTGTCCCTTCTACATCAGAGATTGTTCCTTTTTAACAGTTTTCAATCGAAATGAGTGATACGCAAAGTGGAAGTGAAGTCCAAATTTTCAAACGATCCGTAAAACTTGATATTTTGATCACAATAGTTTATTTCGAAATGTCCTTATTTAAGTAGGAAGTCCAACTGAAGTGTTGTATATTCTGACGAGGCATTAATACAGTTCATAGCAAATGTAATGCTTGATTAGTCAGAAAATTTTCTTGAAATAGTAATATTCATTCAGAATCCGTAGGATGTCTGGACAACGTATCGGCTATGACGTTCTCAGTTCCTGGTATCGACTGTATTTCGAACTCATATGGTTGCAACGCAATAGCAAATCGTGCAAGCTTTGGACTTTTATGGTTTGAACGACGTAATGCTGCCACAGATTTCTGATCAGTCTGGATCAGAAATGGAGATCCCAGCAAAATTTTTTCTAGTTTGGTAATTGCCCAGATTACGGCGAGCAATTCTCTGTCTACAGTCGAATATTTAGTCTCCGGAGGTTTCAGCTTGCGTGAGATGTAAAGTACAGGGTGAAGGACATCATCATGATATTGGAGTAGACAAGCCCCGAGTCCGTAATTACTCGCATCTGTACGTAGAACAAACTTTTTAGAGGCATCTGATAATCTTAAAACAGGTGGACATAAAAAAATGTTTAAGATAGTGCGAAAAGTTTTGTCACATTCGTCTGTCCAATTTATCCTTAATGGCATGTTCTTCTTTAATAACGATGACAGGACAGCCGTGATGGATGATAAGTAAATCTATGCTGTATGGGGCTGAGCATAGTTGACACATTTAAACAACTTACTGTCTCTTGTAGGCATGGTAAAAAAAAAACAAATAAGACAGAAAACATGTGTACAAATTTAAAGATGTTAAGAATCAAAAATGTTTTTTCGAGAAGAAAAAAAAAATCAATAAATCAATCTATATTAGGATAGATGATTAAGAAAGACAAGAAATGATGACTGACAATGCTGAGTCATCAAAGATGTGACGAATATGGTTACAGTACCCTGTTTTCTGCGTGACGCAGAATCAGGTACTAATTTCAATCTCAAAGAATGGTGGTGAAAATAAACACCATTATCACGCTCGATCACCATCCGAGCATCTTTGTTGTTACGAAATGTAACCATAGCTTCACCATACCTGTCATTGGTAGGTGACAACAACTGTACAAACATAACGTCTGCCGTGTCATTAAAGAAATTACTAAGTGCCTGCCATCTGGTACCTTGTGGCAGATTGCGCACTAACACGGTGCGAGAATATGCAACCTTCCCAATGTAAGTGGGATCAGTGTCACTAACATGATAAATAGTTCTTCTATTTAATCTTTTGGATCTGGTAGTCTTTTGAGATGATGTCTCATAGTGATTGACATATTTATTTGTCCTAATTTTATTAGTTAAGTTCATAAGAACTCCACCATCATTACCCTTGTTCGGGGCATCTTTTCTTTTCCCATTTTCAA
Organism: Oreohelix idahoensis; assembly: GCA_024509875.1. Lineage (NCBI taxonomy): Eukaryota > Metazoa > Mollusca > Gastropoda > Stylommatophora > Oreohelicidae > Oreohelix > Oreohelix idahoensis. Next base: position 145,605 of record JAMPIV010010110.1, on the reverse strand, counting down.
CAATTTTATTCAGATCACTGTTAATATGATCCTGTCGCCAACATCTATCTTCCGACTTGGCGGCACTCTTTCGAGAAAAGGCATATCTGCCTCGAAATGATTCTATAATCTTCCCTGGATGGGATGGTAGTTTAGCATCATTTTTTTCCTGCAGGAGAGTCTCATCCTTCTCCTCATCGATTTCCAGAATGGTACTTAGACTGAAATTGGAGAAAACTGTGCCACATGTATTTATTTTGTTGGCCCGTAATGTAGCTGTTGCAATGACAGCGTTAGCATTGCAATAAGATTGCACATTCTTTAATTTCCATTCCTCAATTTCATGTGGGGAACAATCCTTACTACCATGGATGCGTCCCAACATCAGATCTGCAATTGGATTCTGAAGCATGCATACCTTAACTTGTCCTGAAAAGAAAGGTGTATTAACATGGACAAGAGCTGTGGGGTAGAACTCAATATTTCCCCCAAAAGTCATGCAACGGAATATTCCCCCGTTGCACAGCTAGGATGTAACAGCGACTGTCGCACTCCAATGGTTGTGGACCCCGAATCTCTCAATACAGAAACTATAGAACCGTTAACTATCCCTCTGTTAAAAATCAGAGAGCCTGTTCCATCATTGGCTGCAAGACCTACTTCTGGTGGAATGTGTCCGCAGTTTAGCACTGTCTCCTTTGCCTTCTGAAAAATAAGATTGCATTGTGGGCAACTATTCGCCACGTTATAATTTATAGCAAAGCATGCAGCAGAAGAATGCATTGTATTATCGTTAGGTGGAACCTGAACCTTAGGGGTGATATCATTTGTAACTGCTGCCCCGGTATTATGGTTATAATGTGAAGATCCACGAGAATGAGAACGATTACGAGAATAATTAGTTGAATTATCCCGTTGTCGTCTATTGTAATTGTTATCTCGATGTCTCGAGTTATAATTATCGCTATTCTTCCAATTGTTACCATTATTATATTGATATGACCGATTATAACTTAAGTTACGTGGACTACTGTTGTATCTTGACTGAGGTGAATAATTTCTGTTTTGTTGTCTTCCTCTATGAAAGTTATTGTTAAAGTTATTCTGTCCCTTATGAAAATTAATGTCATAGTTTCCTTTGAACCTACCTCTGTCTACACTGTGTGTTCTTGGTTTGTTATTACTATGATATGCCATATTGGAGGCTACAGGAAGAGGTTCTCTTATCAACGAGCCAGACATATTAGCATTCGGATGAGCTGTGCAGTAATTTAAAGAGATTTTTTTCTAACTCATCAATAGTTTCTGGTTTTCTTTCTTGCAGATAAGCAAAGAATGGTGGGCTGACAGAAGATAACACTTTATCCCTCAATAACAAATCGACTAACTTGTCGTAAGATTTGTTGACACCTGCTAGTTCAACCCATCTGTTAAAAGTATTGCGTATGTTAGCAATAAATCCTGTAAAATCTTTATTATTATCTGGCAACAAACTTTTGAAACGTAATCTACATGCCTCTTCGTTCAAGTGGAAACGACGTAATAACAAAGTCTTAATGGCCTCATAGTCTGTGGCTAATGTAGGATCAATATTTTGTGCTGCACTTGCAGGTTCGCCATCCAGAAATTCCTTAAGTTTAAGTGCCCATGCAGTTTTGTCAAGGTTATTGACCTTACATATATCCTCAAAGCGCGCCAGCCATGATGATAGGTCGTCCACGTGTAATTTGAAAGGTGGTAGCTTAAAGTAATAATTGCCCTTAAGTCGGTTGGATGAAGATCCCGATTGAGCATTATCATTTTGGCTTGCTGCAGCACCCTGTGAATTAAGTTTTGTTGTTTCCAATTTAAGCCGTTGCAATTCCATTTCTTGCTGCAGTATGATTTCCTGTCGTTTCAATTTATTCTCTTCTTCAATCCGTAGGATTTCATCTCTTGCCATCTTTCTTTCTTCTTCTTGTCTTAATTCTGCTTTCTTTTCCTCCTCTTCTGCCTTATATTTTGTAAATTCAGCCAATGCATAAGCCTCGAGAAGTTCTCCTTTTTTTCCAAAATCCTTACCATTTTTAATAAAATAGTCTAAGTTAAGCATCTTGACGTTAATTTATTTAAGTATTCAATTACTTATGTCTTGTAATCACCACTAGAATCTGTGTCGATAATTATAATTACTCAACGAATGAATAATTAATATAAGAAATTGCAGTATTCACGTACTGTTATTTATAAGTTCCACAAATCTATAATATTTTGTAAAAATATTATATATATATATACCCGATAATATCTATCATAAATAGTTATGATAGTTAGTTATATAAGGTGCTGAAATTATATCATGCACTTAATATTAATATTCAATAATTATGGGTATTATTCCTAAATAATTAGGTTATTTAATCTTAATTGTCACCAAGTTCCCACTGTAGTACTGAGAAAGTGTACTAATTAATATTTAATATGTCTTAATATGTTATAAAGTTATAATAATTAATCATAGTATATTGTGTCATAATCATGAGCAATAAAGTGCATTGCCCATTTCTTGGACCATCACTGCAAATTGGTGCAAAGTCCCTAATTCCTCTTTAAAACTCATAAAAATTTAATCATATTAATCTATACTCTTATTAAAGAATAAATTATAGCATTAATATTAAATTATAAAGGGATGAAATGAATACAAACAATACAATGGGTTAACCAAGGATTACAGAACATTATTAACATACAACAAAGACATTTTCACAATAAAAATGCATTTACAACTAAGTTGACTAGACCGGAAGTGAGAATTAAAGAATGAAATGAATAGATAATTAACCTGCGTACACAACAATTAGTGACGTATACATGGACTCATTAACGGTTGTACAACAAAAATATAAACTGAAAGATAGTAAGGTCAGAAAAAACACGATAGATTACAAACATTGTTAAAGAACTGAATAAAAATTAGAACCAAATACACCAGAATACCACAGTTATAACATGACTATACACCTAACATGCAAGGTGAATTAATGCAAGTCCGAACGACACGATCACCGATAATGTATTCGACGCGTTCTTCGCGAAATGCTATTAATTCATGGCCCTAAGAACAATTACAATCAATTCGTAGCATCCAAGGAGCCATAGAACTGATTATAATTCGCCGCCCATCCATACCCGCTACATGTAAAAGGACAGAAACAATATTTAACATGGCTACAAAAAAAAAGAACATGGCGTTATCGGACAAACAGGACGAAATATGGTAACGTTTAAAATCAGTTACTTATCTTTTTTTGGCAGTAATACAGTACATTATCTGCTTCGCCAACAGACTCGCGAGCTTGTTTGAAACATTGAAGACATTAGTAATACGTTTCATTTGCTGTTTGAGAGCTCCAAATAAATTTTTTTGAAGGACATTGAATGTTGCTGACTTTTGCAACCGTTCGTACTGTTGTCAAGGGCATGACGTCACCGGTGTTTTTGCATAATAATGTCCATTTCGGCTCGAAAGGAAAAATGTCTTATTTTTTTGAGGTTCGCTCTTTTGAAAATTTCAAGACCACTAATGGCCACCAGTTGTGACGGGTTGGTTGGTGTGTTTGCTGCTGTTCCTTCGTTCTTCTATTATTGATTGAAGAGTAAAGTCACTCTCTAGACGTAGTTAATGTTTGGTATTGATGGTTAGCTGTGACCATCAGAACATCCCTTCGACGTTCTGATTTGCATATTATATATTAGTTGATTTCCCTTGTGGGAGAGCTATCGTGCTGGAAAACGTAAACATTAACAGCTGTGAACCAAACCCGAAACGTAAGTAAAAGATCAAGCCTTCTGTTCTGAGTCCACATGTATTGAGGTTCATACAAAAGACGATATCCGACATTCACAAAAAACTTCATGTACAGTTCAGCATAACAATGAATTCCAAATAATATCAGTAAGTATCCGTCCGTGTCAAAACAATATGTCAGATGAACATCGTGGCTATATACGTGCGCTGTTGTAGTCAACAGCCAGAAATGAGCGCATGAGTTCTTGACAGCTACAATTTGAATCATAATGCGATTCTCCTTCCATCATTTAGTTTAATTTAATTAATCTCATACTTAGATTAATATCCGAACTGACCCTGAGTTCTACATCGATTCATATATATAATATAGGCTATATACTAAGCCTTTTTTCCTTGGAAGAAATACAAGACACGACCTTCTTGCTTGACGGATAGCGTAACAAGGGCCATGTAACCAAGTCACCCAGCGTGACCTTCCCAACGCGAATGCGTCATAATCTCCGCATATATTTCGCGTTCAGTATACCGTAAAATATCGACATATTCTATAAATGTTAATGACTCCTAAACGTTGCGCACGGCTAAACCCCAGCAGACGCCGTCATTTAAAATAACACCGTAACAATTATTAGTCTGTGTATCTTACTCTGGCTACTTGCCAAATAACTTCATTAACCAGCCATTGATCGACCTGAAAGGGCAGTCTCGCACAAGCTTTAATACTTCTTCAGGGAACAACCGGGAGGACACAGCGTCCATCTCAGAGAGCCAATATAGCTCCCATTTTTGCAGTGTTAGGATTAGGCACATTTTGGGTTGATTTTCACACCCTACGAGGCCCAGCATTTTCCGCCAACTTGATAGGCTAAAAGCTGGGGGAACTAAAATGACAATTTGTGTAGTAATCTTCACTTGTCCCGTTCAGTGTAGTGACCCTGTGTGTATGGTTGGTTCCATGTTGTGTGTAAATTTTTTTTTTCATATGTGATGCACTTACGATTTCGTTTGTTGTCTCCAATTAGACAGGGAGATAATATAGTTTTCATTATTGTATACCTTGACAGATAATTTTTTTAGTGTTTTTTTTTTTTTCATTAATAAATTTTGAAAAAAAGGTTGATACCCAGCCGTTCAGAATTTTCCCAACATTTTTTTTTCTTCTCTATATCTGTTTGTTAGAATCATAGAGAAAGTGAGTGACTACTTTATAAAAATGTGGAGATGAAACCTAGATCGAGGTCACTTAGGAACCCGGTATGTGGGCTGTCATATGTCGCTAAAAACTCACACTCAGTGATCCTGTTTGTTCTAACACTTCTGCACTTCACAAATTGGCGGTCCAGTTGGATACCTTCTGCTTCCTTTTTCATTCACCCCAACACACGGCCATATTTGCTTTCCCTGTTCCACATGTACTGGCCATTTTTGAAACAGATGTTCAGCAGTGATTTTATCAGTGCCACATTTATAATCGCTAGTTCCTATATTTAGCTTGTTGAATAGATGATATCAAAATCTGTTGCAGATCCGTGCGAAGCCTGAAGATTATCACTTGATATCGTCTGATAAGCTGGTAATATACATCATTGTGTGTGTGTGTCCCCGTCCGTTCGTCCGTCTGTGTCCTGGATGCCCTGCAGCCCATTTGTTTCTGTATCTGATTCTGATAAAACTATTTGCCTCTTCGAAAGTTATACTTGTATCAGGCTGAGGTAGCGTTCCATAATCCTTTCCAATTTATTAGCCTCTTCATTGTTGGGGAAGTTTCAATGAGATGGGATACATTGTATCATAACTTTTTTGAATAGTTGACATAGTTTGTCGAGCACTACTCTTGGGTCATCAGGTCTGCATTATTCTGGCTCCTCAGCGTTGCCGTTACTGAAGAAAGAAAGCAACTTACATCACTGTATTTTCCTCTGCCATTAGAACTTCTGATGCAGCTTTCAAGGCCTCTGCTATGAAGTTACTTGAGAATTTTCCTGTTGCCAATGACATCTTTGCGCGTGTGTGTGTATGACTGCTTAAACGCAGAAGAACACGTCCACCTCGATCTTCTGTTGCATCTGTTGCAGTGGTAGTATCTGCATCAATCATTTTTACACGATGAAGTTTCCAGCCTCATCCAAAACCAAAGATTAGTCACCTATTAAGACATATCTGAGTGTGCAGTGTTCTTTTTTTTATTGTCTCAATAGAGACCTCGAGAACTACACATGACAAATAAAAAAAACAACAATGCAATAAATCATTGTGAATAAAAGCATTACAACGTTATTTTTTTCTAGTGCAATGATGAGTTTTCTAAGAAAGATGATTAAATTGTCATGAACAGTTTTAAAAAATCTACTTAGATTTATAAATCTAATCTAATTAGACAAAAAACACAAAAAACTGGAGGAGGCCGGGGAAATAAATAAATCTTTACAAAGATAAGAAGCCACTGAACATTTACAAAGCACGCTCTGCAAGAGAAGTTCACAGGAATACGTGATGTCATGGGAAAGATGGAGGAAAGATGAGACAAAGATAGACATATAGACAGTCAGACAGACGGAAAGATAGTGTCGTAAATTTATTTTGAGCAGAATCTTAGAAATAGTGGTCCCGTTTAGAGTGAAGAATGATGGTGAAGGCTCTGTGATAATAAAGGTTTTGGAAGTAAATAGTTGATTCACAGAGTGCTTGGGAGAGTAAGGACAGACTCTTTTACGACAATCTTTTCTCTCAATCTACTCCTTAAACTCTCCTGGCTAAACAATTATTTGCCAGTTTCCAAACACACATGCGCTCACACCAATTTGGTGCTTCAAACACACGGACGCTACGTGAATACAAACTATGGTAAACAAATATGGGTAATTTGGGCTTGGGTCTTCCAACACAGCACTAAAAGTTTTATGATGTTTATTATCATTAAAAATCAGTCACAACATTTATCATTTGTTACAGGCAAAACTCATAGGTACAGAAAATACAAATAACAAGGTGGGGGGGGGGGGGGAAGGAGATGAAGGGTGGTATCCAATATGCCCTTCCCGCTTGTATTAACTAAGAAAAGACCCAGTCCAAAAGACAGGGAGAGTTATCAGAGATAGACAATTTAACTCAACAGTTCATTTATTACTCTGATAAGAAGTGTTACAATATTTAAGTATGGGGGGTTTAGGAAACAGGTCCTATTATTTTCTCAAACAATGTTTTCCCTTGACTAAGCAGGGTTAAGGGAGGAAAAACAAGACCAAAGTTAAAAGAATCCCACTTAAGAGAACAACTACAATGAATATGGTAAAAAGTATTACCAGGTGGAACAAATTAAAATGGTAGCAAATAAATCTCATTCATTTATGCACTCTCGTGATGGCCACCACCCAGTTTCTCACACACACTTACCGATCGTGGAATCTGGCACTCCATAGAAAAATTCACACCAGCAGTTAAACACTTGACAAAAATGAAAATAATGTCTTTTCTTCGTTTTCCAGCCCCAGATTAGCGAGTTTGGCTTGTAGCAAATAATCTCGTAATCGCTTGACGGTGAAGCGTTAGTGTTTCTGTTGGTTTATTTAATTAGAGGAAAAGTTTCTAATGGATGGCACGGTCACAGATACAGGGGTGAGGATGGGGTGGTCTCATGTATTTTCACCGCTGGTGGTAGAAAAACTTCTCTAGCGTGATGACGAAAAACTGTCAGTGTCCTTAAATGATATTTCTTTTCCCACAGTAGAACAGAAAAATTATATAAATATAGCTCTGGCAATGTTCTTCTCCAGTTAATCTTACTTACTTAGTCGTTCCCCTTCTACCGTGAGGTGTAGAGGTTTGGAAGAGAGAGCGCCAGATTATTCTATCGGCTGTCTTCCTCCTGGCCTGGTTCCATTCTAGTCCTCGGTCCTTCAAAGATTGTCTAATGTTGTCCTCCCAGCGGACTCTGGGTCGTCCTCGGGGTCTGGATCCTTGGCTCTTTGTTTCCCATGCTTGTCGTGGTAGCCGATCTTCTCCCATTCTGCAGACATGGCCAAACCATCTTAGTTGGGACTGTTCTACTTGGGTCTGTAGGGGGTGGCATTTTAGGCCTTGACGTATCGTCTGGTTGCGTACCATGTCTCTTCTTGTTACTTCAACCACCTTCCTCAGATACCTCATTTCTGAGGTTTGGATCTGGCTTTTATGGGTTGTAGTCATTGCCCATGACTCGCATCCATATGTCAAGACTGGGACATAGGTGGAGCGGTATACAGCCATCTTCGTTTTCTTACCAACCTCTCTCTTGCTGAGGAATCCTCGATTTATGGCCTGAAAAAGTCTCCCAGCTGCTGCTTTTCGAGTGGCCAACTCTTCTTTGATGCCTCCCTTTCGGTCTATAATAGCTCCGAGGTATTTAAAGTGGTCGACCTGCTCCAGGACCTGTTCTCCCAGCTTAATCTGATGTCTTCTTTCTTCTCGTGATATCACCATGGATTTTGTTTTAGAGATGCTTATGACCATCCCTCTCTTCTCCAGCTCTTCCTTCCAGACTTGCAGGTTGGATTGGAGATGTGCCTCTGATTTAGCAATCAGGGCAACATCATCAGCAAATGCCAGCTCTGGAATATAGACCTGTCTCATCTTCCAGTACCCCACTGAATACTTTCTTGTTCTCTCCTTACATGCCTTGATGACATCGTCCATAAGGAGTATGAAGAGGTAAGGTGATAGGATATCACCTTGTCTTACACCACTGGTGGTCCTGAACTCTTCTGACTTATGGTTTGCTGTCCTCACATAATTTCTGCAAGACTTGTAGAAGCTCTGTATAGCATGAATCAGAGGTGCTGGAATATTCTTCCTTGCCAAACAGTCCCAAAGTTTGCTCCAAGGGACCCTGTCAAACGCCTTTTCCAGATCTATGAAACAAAGATGGATCTCACTCTTATACTCAAGGGCCTTTTCACTCAGCTGTCTGAGTGTGAAGATTAGGTCTTGAGTACTTCGGTTTGCTCGGAATCCGCACTGGACCTCATCCAATTGTGGCTCAGCTAGGCGTCGGAGTCTCTGCTCTAGGATTCTAGAGTAGATTTTTCCAATGACACTGAGAAGGGATATGCCTCTATGGTTTCCACACTGTCGATTGTCACCCTTTTTGAAAATTGGTGTTATGATGGCGATCTCCCAATCCTTTGGTATGGTCTTGTCGCACCATGCTGCCTGTAGGACCCTTAAGAGTAACAGGTCGCCTGGTGCTCCCATGTACTTAACCATTTCTGGTGTTATACCATCATACCCTGCTGCTTTTCCCATCTTGATTTTCTCCAGTGCTGCCTTCAGTTCTTCCATCTTTATGTCATCTTCATCACCATTGGTTTCCTCTTCTGTGCTAGTGGTTTTCATTTCTGATGTTTGACCTTGCTCACCATCAAGGAGTTCTGAGAAATATTCTTTCCATCTTTCCATTACTTCCTTCGGGGCAGTAAGCAATTTGCCTTGCTTGTCCTTTATAAATTTGAGAGGGCATTGTTTTTCCTTCCTCATGTTCTTTAGGGTCTTATAGAACAATTTCTGGTTTTCTTGTGCATCTTTTTCTAGCTTTTCTCCAAATTCTTCCCAGGACTTCTGTTTTGCTGCTAGCACTTTGTTCTTTACTTCTGTTATGAGTGTCACATCCAGTTAATCTTATAGATTTAATTGTATTGATGATTGGGTAAATTGTTCTTGGGTTTTGCTTTCTTTCTGGTAAAATTTAGATAGCGGAATCCCAACAGGATTGCCACAAGATTAAAATTTAAACTGTCTCATCAAATTCTGGAGGGTTTTAAGAACCGAGTCTGGAGGACTCTATACAATGTTTTTTGCTGCTGGGACGCAAAGGTTATGATCACCCTATATAAAAGATAGAAAACATGTAATTCATACCAAAAATCAAATAACATTCTAAAGCGCGATAAGTTTACCGTTAAGACTATTATATACACTCGCGTATTTAATTATATATATATATTGAGAAGACACTTCGCGAGTTTAATGGTTAAAACACACACATATATATAGAGCTTAACTCAATTAGTTATAAATTTCTTCGCGACTTTAAAAGTTAATTTAAGCATTTAAGCATCTATTATCTTTGGAAATAATATAATATATATATATATCATTAAATTTTCAACTGGAAACTTTTTGAGATAGGTTTAATTTAATAGATTTAAACTAACACAAAATCCAGTGAAATAAAAATGAATGAACTAGACCACTGATCACTAGAAACTAATATATATTATACCGTTTAGCACAGAATAGAAATCACTGCAATAAGCCGAAAATCCAGAGGGAATCAAACAAGATTTGACTATAGCTAGTGCTTCTGTAAATCTCTGGCAAACGAGTGATAAAATGGAATTCTACAGGGTCTCTATATATATGAAATGAAATGAAGATCGAGGGTACATGTTAGAATTTCACACTTTTTAAGAACTCAGGGAGCAATCGAGATTCTAACCGTCAGACTAAAGAGAGATGCCGCCCCTGGTTTCCGTATCTCCGTTCGCTGCGTCCGCTTCGTCTCGTTCCGTTCGTTCCGTCTTTCGCGCGATTCCAGTGCTCTCCTCTGATTCACACTGCCGTGTTACCTAGCAGCAGGAAACTTCATCGTCCGCTCTGAGATCGTCATGTCTCAGATCGTGTGCCGCTAACTTCGTTTGATTTAGGCAACGCCTTTAAGGCAGGTACGAAAGAAAAGAGGACAGGCACACTGGGGGAATAACTGCTTATGATCGCTCTAGAGGTTTCCATAGGCGTGGCTTTACCTCCCCTTTAGACAAAGCTGTGTCCGGAATGCACGGAAGATAACAGTTTGCATATTAATTAGCAAACGTGGTGGCGAGTCCACTCTGCTCTGTTCATATTAATGAGCCCGGGTGGAGTTCCACGTTCTCTATAGTGCATTGCTAATGAGCCAAGGTGGTGAGAATTTCCCCGTTGACGATAAAATTACAACAATCATCTAATAATTCAGGGTCAGCTGAGTTTCATCGTCACAATCGTCCCCTCTTTTGAGACATGAAAACATCTTTTCATGTTTGATTTATGACAATGAAGCTTCCCTGATCGGTAGCTTTTGGATGATTGGTATCTTCAACTTCTCCTCTTCCTCCGTAGTCCATTTTCTACTCAGGAAGTCTGCCCCGACATTCTGTTTTCCCGGAATGTATTCCACTTTGAAGGAGTAAACGCTTAAAAGGGGGGCCCAACGCATGATCCTAGCATTAAATTCTTTATTGGCACCAAGAAAAGCTAATGGAGCGTGGTCTGTTTGCACCGTGAAAGATGTCCCATAGAGAAACTCGTGATGGCGTCTGATGCCGTCAATCAGAGCGAGACATTCTCTTTCAACTACGCTGTAGTTCCGTTCAGCTTTATTTAATTTCCGACTGCCGTACGCAACTGGGAATAGCATATTCGGGTCACTGTCCTCGGCTTGCAGCAGTGTTGACCCGATTCCCTGACCTGACGCGTCGACCCGCAATATGAAAGGTTTCTTGAGTTCAGGTAACCTCAAAATGGGGTATGCAGATAACTGTCCTTTTAAAGTGCTGTATGCGTGTTCGCACTTTTGATCCCAAATGACCTTATCAGGACAACCTTTCTTTGTGAGGTCGGTCAGAGGTGCCGTGAGTCCGTTGAAATTCTGGATGTATTTTTGATAGTATGCACATAGTGATAGGAAAGAACGAGTGTCTTTCTTCGTTCGGGGCCTTTTTGCTGCAACTATTTTCTCCACGTTCTTTTTAACAGGCCACATGCAGCCGTGAGAAATAGTATGCCCCAGGAAGTCTAGCTTTTCAAACCCTATGAGACATTTGCTAGGTCTGGCTGTGAGACCAGTTTCCTGTAGTCTCATGAGGAGCATAGCAACCGTAGCAATATGTTCGTCGTAGGTCTCCGATGCAATTAAGATGTCATCCATGAAATTATGGATATGGGGACTGTGCAAAGGTTCTAAAAGCTTCCTCATCATCCTGGTGAACACTCCTAGTGCTTATGCAATCCGAACGGCATCACGTTAAATGTGTAATGCCCTTCACTAGTGCTGAAAGCTAACAAAGGTTTAATTTCCTCCTTGACTGGTATTTGATAATAACCTTTATTGAGGTCAATCTTGGAGAAAATCTTTGCTTTGCTAAGCTTGGTGAACAACTCAGAAACAGTCTAGATAGGTTCGGGCTGGAATTCCGTTACAGCGTTTAGCAACCGGTAATCTATACACAGCCGAACTTCCTTATTGGTCTTCTGCAACAGCACTACACTCGAACTGTAAGGAGATGTCGACTCACCGATAATTCCTGCCTGACACAGCTTGTCTATTTCTCCGCGAAGTGCATCAACTTTAGCGTACGGAATGGGGTAAACTCTGGTTCGAACAGGGGTCTCGTTTGTTAATTTCTTATCGAATTCGATGAGATTTGTTCGACCAGGTACATCCGTTAAGACTGCACTGTACTGTTTTAGTAGCGCCCTGGTTTCTGTTTGTTGTTTTTGTGAGAGATTGTCGCCGAACTTGACATCTTTAAAGGATTCTGTGGGTTGCAATGGGTACTCCATACAACCATCATCATCTTCCTCGTCTTCCGTTGCTATGGCGACAGCCAGGAGATGCTCGGAAGATGGCACTGGTCTTTCCAAATATTTCTTTAGCAGATTTGTGTGAAAGACCTTCTCCTTTCCTTTAATGGAGATCTTGTAATTGGTGCGTGTGATCTTTTTAAGGACGGTAAACGGCCCTTGCCATCCGATGCGAAGTTTATTGCTTCCGGTTGGAAGTAGCAACAAGACTTTCTCCCCTGGTTGGAGTTCTCTCTGTTTTGCAGCTTTGTTGTATCTTTTAGCATGTTTAGCGCAGGCTTTCTTAAGGTTGGTTGTAGCTAGATCCCATCCTAGCTTTAGCCTTTCCTTGAGCTCAGATACATATTTGCTTGCAGAGACGACTGTCTCGTCAGCCTTTTGGTCTGTCAGGGACCGAAGTAAGGCTTCTAGTGGCCCCTTAATAGGTCTGCCAAATAAAAGTGTAGCTGGCGCGAATCCCGTAGACGCTTAGGGAACCTCTCTATTGGCGAATAAGGCAGCAGATATATATAGATCCCAGTCTTCCGGTTTCTCCTGACCCAGCTTACGTAACATCATGATGAGGCTGCCGTTAAAACGTTCTACCAGCCCATTTCCGGCCGGATGGTAGGGACTTGTGTGGATATGTTTGGCCCTCAAGATCTTAAAGATCTCCTCCATTAATAGGCTACGGAACTGGGATCCATTAACCGTCAAAACTTGTTGAGGGAATCTCAACCGTGTAAAAATTTGCACGAGGGCTTCTGCGACATGCTTGGAATCCGTGCATGTTAGCGGTATAACTTCGGCCCACATTGTGCACGTGTCGACTAAGGTCAGGATGAACCTGTTCCTTCTTTTGGTCTTTTCCATGGGTCCAATGATGTCGACAGCAACCCGTTCAAATGGAGTCCCTACTATTGGCATTTGCCCCATAGGTACTGGGGGTGTCAAGTGCTTGGGTGTTACACGTTGGCACTGGGCGCAGGATTTCACGTACCTGATAATCTCAGAGTTCATTCCTGGCCACCAATAGTGGTTTTTTATTCGCTGAATAGTGGCGTTTTGTCCCATATGTCCGCTAAAGGGAAGAGAGTGCCCCATTTCTAAGATCTGGCTTCTGTACTGCGTCGGTACTAGGAGCTGGTTATTCCCTGTATCAGGGTCGCCCGTTCTACGATACAATACGCCATCCTTCGAAAAGATGTCTCCGTGGTGTCTGGGGTCCTTAGCCATGGGCAGTTTTCTAAAGCAGGGCTCCAGAGTAGGGTCCTTTTGTTGCGCCTCCTTCAGTTCGTTCGGCAACAAATTTGGTGCAGGCTCCCTCTCCTTCTTAGTTTGCCCTCTTGTGGTTACCGCTGCCACAATCGGCTCCTTTGGTCTCCCAACAAACACATATCTACATCCCAGGATAACTGGGTAGATAGGATCATCCATTATTGCCGCTTTAATAACACCTCTGACAAAATCAGAGTGTATTTCTACCAGTGTGATAGGAAGCGTTCTGGGTGTATCACTCTTGAAAACTCCACATAGTTTGACGGTTTCCTCTGTCTCCTGACCGGGTTTGACTAGGTGCCTGGCGACAATACAATCAAAACTTAATCCAGTGTCAAAAAGACAAGTAGTTGAGGTACCATTCAAAATTACAGTTCCTCGCGTTGAGGGTCTGTCCCCCTCAGGTTGAGAATCACTGACATTGACTCTTCCTTGCGAGGCTGTATGCAAACATCCGATGCGGTTTGGACCGGTATGCTTGCCCTGATCAGACGTCCCTGCTGTAGGGGTCTTCCCTTTTCCTTGACCTTGGTGGCCGCGCTGCCACGTAGGCTTGGTGGGTTGATCAGAATTGTTGTTTGGGGGATATCGGGTTTTGTAGAATTTCGATTTTTCCTGGGGAGGTCTCTGGTTATTAGTTTCTCGTTGGTTATAATGGTGAGAGGAGTTAGAAGAATAGGATGCCTGTTCTAGATTTTGTTTTCGAGATGGCTCATCTGTGGGTTTACGTTTAGTGCTGGGAAGTTCGACCATTGCATTGGTATAGCGTTCAGCCTTATTGAGGATGTCCTCAAGCCTGACTGCGCCCTGTTCGGCAAAAAATCTACGGGTTTCGTTTGACAAAGTTGACTTTATCTGTTCCACAAGAACAATTTCAAGAAGTCCCTCATATGTAAGAGGTAATTCTGATAATTCAATGCACTTTGTCAAATAGCCCGTGAGACGTGAAGAGAACTGGAGAAATGTTTCCGTGCTCTCTTTTCGGCTGTTTCTGAACATTTGCAGAAATTTTCGGGCGGTCATCTCAAACCGTTCTAGCAAAGCCTTCTTTAGCATGTCGTAATCATGTTGGTTGGTTCCCAGCTTTGTGCACACGTCATAAGCATTACCTTTTAATGACGTTGAGAGTTTAAGTGACCAACATGAACTCTCTAACACATACAGATTTGCGAGCCTCTCGAAATTTTCTAGGAAGGTGTCAATTTTCTCATTGGGGCTAGGGAAAGACTCTAAAGTAAAAGACATCGCAGTTAATTGGGCATGATTGAGTGTTGGAGAGATTCGTTGACTGAGACTGGGGCGAAGACGGCTCTCCGTTATTTGAAGTAGAAGCGCCCCGACTCTCTAAAGCCTTGAGCGCCAATTCGTGCTGTCTTTCCTTGTCTCTCTCCTCACGTTGTCTCTCCTTCTCTCTTTCCCTGCGGGCTTCCATCTCTGCCTCAATTTTCTTCTGCTTCAATTGACGATCGTCCTCTTCTTTCCTCTCTGCGTCATATCTTTCAAGTTCCCTGTTGACAAACAGGTTCGCGGCCTCTCCCTGTAATCCTGTCTCCTTCGCCTCCTGCCTCAGCATGGACCTCAACTGAACTCTTTCTGTCATGTTAAAGAACTGGATGCTACTAAGGCGAGAGAATAAGAAGACGAACAGAAGGGGGAAAAAATGTAACTCTAAGCCGCTACGAGAAAAAAACACAAAGTATAAATTTACTTGTGTTACCTCCTACCTTGTAATGTGCTAACTTATCGCTGCTATTATCTGTCACTTAAGACTCTTAATGCAGGCGACTATGCCACGTTAATGGTAAGTCAAACACTAGAAAAAAATCTACTTTTACTAACAGTAGAGAAAAATTTATATAAAACCATTTAAAGGAAAAAAAAATTTTCCTAAAATTTTAATTCTCCGTCAACAAAACTCCGCCCTCTGAAGTCAGTTTATGAGAAGAGGCGTTGGTACCTAGACTTAAAAAAATCAGAACAAGGCGTCTTTAGCGTAGCTCAACTCTTGTAACTTCAAAAAACCTTTGTGACTGTTTGACAATCACGCGATCCCAGCAAATCTTATAAAAAATTTTCAATTTTTCTCTGCCAGAGAATAATTTAAATAACAAATATTTTTGTTATTTCTAACTCTCTGCTGCTGTGGAAAGAAACAAATCCTGTAAATATTGTTGTGTGGTCGACCCAAATACTAAAAGGCGTTGTCTAGGGGTGTAATTTTTATTATTATTTTATCCTACTACAAAAGACAATCACTCACACTCTATCTAGTTAGACCCAGACTTTAGATCAGACTCAAAAATCCAGGCGAGCCAGCCAATTATTGTCGTAAATTTATTTTGAGCAGAGTTTTAGAAATAGTGGTCCCGTTTAGAGTGAAGAATGATGGTGAAGGCTCTGTGATAATAAGGGTTTTGGAAGTAAATAGTTGATTCACAGAGTGCTGGGGAGAGTAAGGACAGACTCTTTTACGACAATCTTTTCTCTCAATCTACTCCTTAAACTCTCCTGGCTAAACAATTATTTGCCAGTTTCCAAACACACATGCGCTCACACCAATTTGGTGCTTCAAACACACGGACGCTACGTGAATACAAACTATGGTAAACAAATATGGGTAATTTGGGCTTGGGTCTTCCAACACAGCACTAAAAGTTTTATGATGTTTATTATCATTAAAAATCAGTCACAACATTTATCATTTGTTACAGGCAAAACTCATAAGTACAGAAAATACAAATAACAAGGTGGGGGGGGGGGGGGAATGAAGAGTGGTATCCAATATGCCCTTCCCGCTTGTATTAACTAAGAAAAGACCCAGTCCAAAAGACAGGGAGAGTTATCAGAGATAGACAATTTAACTCAACAGTACATTTATTACTCTGATAAGAAGTGTTACAATATTTAAGTATGGGGTTTTAGGAAACAGGTCCTATTATTTTCTCAAACAATGTTTTCCCTTGACTAAGCAGGGTTAAGGGAGGAAAAACAAGACCAACGTTAAAAGAATCCCACTTAAGAGAACAACTACAATGAATATGGTAAAAAGTATTACCAGGTAGAACAAATTAAAATGGTAGCAAATAAATCTCATTCATTTATGCACTCTCGTGATGGCCACCACACAGTTTCTCACACACACTTACCGATCGTGGAATCTGGCACTCCATAGAAAAATTCACACCAGCAGTTAAACACTTGACAAAAATGAAAATAATGTCTTTCCTTCGTTTTCCAGCCCCCAGATTAGCGAGTTTGGCTTGTAGCAAAAAGTCTCGTAATCGCTGGACGGTGAAGCGTTAGTGTTTCTGTTGGTTTATTTAATTAGAGGAAAAGTTTCTAATGGATGGCACGGTCACAGATACAGGGGTGAGGATGGGGTGGTCTCATGTATTTTCACCGCTGGTGGTAGAAAAACTTCTCTAGCGCGATGACGAAAAACTGTCAGTGTTCTTAAATGATATTTCTTTTCCCACAGTAGAACAGAAAAATTATATAAATATAGCTCTGGCAATGTTCTTCTCCAGTTAATCTTATAGATTTAATTGTATTGATGATTGGGTAAATTGTTCTTGGGTTTTGCTTTCTTTCTGGTAAAATTTAGATAGCGGAATCCCAACAGGATCGCCACAAGATTAAAATTTAAACTGTCTCATCAAATTCTGGCGGGTTTTAAGAACCGAGTCTGGAGGACTCTATACAATGTTTTTTGCTGCTGGGACGCAAAGGTTATGATCACCCTATATAAAAGATAGAAAACATGTAATTCATACCAAAAATCAAATAACATTCTAAAGCGCGATAAATTTACCATTAAGACTATTATATACACTCGCGTATTTAATCATATATATATATTGAGAAGACACTTCGCGAGTTTAATGGTTAAAACACACACATATATATAGAGCTTAACTCAATTAGTTATAAATTCCTTCGCGACTTTAAAAGTTAATTTAAGCATTTAAGCATCTATTATCTTTGGAAATAATATAATATATATATCATTAAATTTTCAACTGGAAACTTTTTGAGATAGGTTTAATTTAATAGATTTAAACTAACACAAAATCCAGTGAAATAAAAATGAATGAACTAGACCACTGATCACTAGAAACTAATATATATTATACCGTTTAGCACAGAATAGAATTCACTGTAATAAGCCGAAAATCCAGAGGGAATCAAACAAGATTTGACTATAGCTAGTGCTTCTGTAAATCTCTGGCAAACGAGTGATAAAATGGCATTCTACAGGGTCTCTATATATATGAAATGAAATGAAGATCGAGGGTACATGTTAAAATTTCACACTTTTTAAGAACTCAGGGAAAAATCGAGATTCTAACCGTCAGACTAAAGAGAGATGCCGCCCCTGGTTTCCGTATCTCCGTTCGCTGCGTCCGCTTCGTCTCGTCCCGTTCGTTCCGTCTTTCGAGCGATTCCAGCGCTCTCCTCTGATTCACACTGCCGTGTTACCTAGCAGCAGGAAACTTCATCGTCCGCTCTGAGATCGTCATTGTCTCAGATCGTGTGCCGCTAACTTCGTTTGATTTAGGCAACGCCTTTAAGGCAGGTACGAAAGAAAAGAGGACAGGCACACTGGGGAATAACTGCTTATGATCGCTCTTGAGGTTTCCGTAGGCGTGGCTTTACCTCCCCTTTAGACAAAGCAGTGTCCGGAATGCACGGAAGATAACAGTCTGCATATTAATTAGCAAACGTGGTGGCGAGTCCACTCTGCTCTGTTCATATTAATGAGCTCAGGTGGAGTTCCACGTTCTCTATAGTGCATTGCTAATGAGCCCAGGTGGTGAGAATTTCCCCGTTGACGATAAAATTACAACAATCATCTAATAATTCATGGTCAGCTGAGATTCATCGTCACAGATAGATAGATAGATAGATGGATAGATAGATAGATAGATAGATAGATAGATAGATAGATAGATAGATAGATAGATAGATAGATAGATAGATAGATAGATAGATAGATAGATAGATAGATAGATAGATAGATAGATAGATAGATAGATAGATAGATAGATAGATAGATAGATAGATAGATAGATAGATAGAGTAGATAGATAGATAGATAGATAGATAGATAGATAGATAGATAGATAGATAGATAGATAGATAGATAGATAGATAGATAGATAGATAGATAGATAGATAGATAGATAGATAGATAGATAGATAGATAGATAGATAGATAGATAGATAGATAGATAGATAGATAGATAGATACAGAGAGAAATAAAGAGATAGAGAGACAGAGAGAAAGAAAGAAAAAGATAAATAGAAAGAGAGAGAAATAAAGAGAACGAAATCGAGGGACAGAAAGAAAGAACGTAAGAGAGAAAGAGAGAGAGATAGAGAGACAGAGACAGAGAGAGAGAGGCAGCCATTAAACGCACTTACAGAATGGAAGCGATGTCTGGAAGTCAGCAAGAAAAGTTACAAACAACACCTGGGACACAGGGTTCATCATCACTTTACTTTGTGCTCATTAAGGAACACGTGACCACCACTACAGCTAGTTCACGTGCAGGAAGCCTGCATCAGACAGTCACGTGCTCTTACAGCACTACTTCCTGCTTCACTATGTTTGTCATGATGAGGCAATAGTAATCCTTTTCTTTCTTTGCCTCGTAAGATCCCGCGGCGCCCCCCCCCCCTTTTCCCAGGAACCTGTGATAAAATTAACCGTGATACAACGTTAAAATATCTCCAAAGATAAAATGTAGGAATAAAAAATAATGCGTAAGCTACTAGAAGACATGATCGCCCATGCCGCGGGTCACTACCCGCCATGGAAATTAACTTGTTAGACGTGAAGGCAAAACGTTTACCCTTGGAGACGGGATGAGAACGGAGATCAAAAAGAAAAATATGACTGAACACGTGCTTGAAACTAGCAAGGCTAAAAAAGACGCAATTGGTGGGGAAAGGGAAAAAAAATTCACGTCCCCAAGTTGACACAAGGTAAAGAAATGGACAAAAGGGACCTTAGCTATTATACGCAACAGTCATTTCTTGGACGCTTTTACGATACTTAGCCCTTTTATTTGAATTCAGCGGCAAACGCATTACAGAAGATGTTCGAACATATTTCAAAAAAACAACTAACCTTGAAAAGTAACTTTTTCTTAATAATAATGTTAGGAATATAAAACCTAGCTGGCCTGATGGCCCATCTTGAGCAGAGAAATAATATGCTTTCATTTATACAGACGGATAGATAATAATGAAGATATTGACAAAAGACTGTGTTGTTCATATCAGCGAGCGACTGCATTGAAACAAAAAAATGTCACTAATTTTCAAAAAATTGCGGCCTTGAGACTCAAGTGCTAAAATCTAGATTGAAATGAAAGAGAGGGGGAATTAGTGGAAAGTTGTGGCTAAAAATAACTCTAGAGGCAGATTCGTGTAGGAAATGCATGTATAAACAAGTGTGTTTTTGTAAAAAAAACGCAAGTAGAGACAGACGGACCAACAGACAATAATACATACTTGACTGAGGTATGACTGAATTGACTTTTGGTAGGAGGTTTGAAATTTGAAAAGGGGGAAAGGCGGTGATTGGCCACAGATAATCATATTATCGGCGCTCAGACGCGCATTTTTGCCATTCAACATAAATTGTCCAGTAGAAGACACAGTAATTCTTCAGTGGTGTAATTCCCAGAAGCTAATTGCAATATTTACAGGGACGCTGAGTTTTGCTGGCATATAACTGTGTTCTCTATTCATAATTCTGGTAAGACTGAAAGTATTTCTTTGTATATTTTAATATTGTTTAATGTTTCGAGTGATTTGATACTGCCATATCAAAATCTATCCCTTACAACAAGTAAGGATTCGCTCTAGACCCCCAGCCCCAGTTCAGGGTCTAGAGACAAACAAAATACATAAACGCCAGCAAGGATTATGAAGGGCGGATCAAGTGTTGAGATCAGTGGAACATATCACCTATCCTATTCAATGGCAGGAAGCTAATGAACATATTTCAGAATATGTAGTCTTGGGGAACTTATACTATGTGAAACCAACTTGGTAAGATGTGCTGTATGGTCAGAGAGATCTGACCCCGTCTATGTGGTGTTGTTGTGTAGTGTTGTGTGTAGAAGTGGCTCAGGAGGTAGAGTTCTGACACATGACCCAATACTTTTATTTCAGAACTGTGAGTTTTTATTTGGCACCAAAGTGGTGTCAAATGCTGTGTTGTAAAATACAAGTGTGGACCCGTGCAGTCTAGTATTTTGGCAGAGCAGCCTTATATTGCCCCCAAGCACGGAGAGGTGGGGCCACCAGATTCCAGCACCAGAACTACTCAGTCAAAGATACGTGAGCGTCTGGCCTGCTGGACATTCACCAACTTATTTTCTAACTAACACACCAACTATAATCCCATCAACTAGAACATACCATGTTGGGAAATAAACTTGTATTCCTCCCATCAGTAAATGGACAATGTTTGGTAGTCATAGACTGGGAGTGATGAAGCCACCCCAACAGCACATCCATTAATCGTTCTCCCAGATAAATTACAAATATAAACAGTAGTAATATTAACTAGTCTTGTAAAATACATATGTACACACCTTTCATTTATTATGCCATATATTCATGCATTTCATTCATAATTTCAAAACCTTTCATATGTTCTGACCAAAATAAAACCTTGGTTCAGAACAAATAAACTTAAAGAAAATTTAAATATCAAAATTTTAAACAGCTTGAGTTCGTTCAGTGTGTTATAAATTTTATTAATATTATTAGACTTATTAAATATATGTGTGTATGTGTATGTAATCTACCACAACACATTGCATATCAGTACCCTAGATTTTTAACGTAGCCACATTCATTAGTAAAAAAGATATGTGTGAGGTCGTAAGTGGTAGCAAGAAGGGCCTTCTGTAAATTCACAGCTACATTTATCTCAGGAGCCTTCACAGCTGACCTCATGCATCACACTAGGTAATATCACAACCATACAGTACCATCAAATCCACTACATATATTGGGGTCTTGTCCAGGGATAATTAGCTTAACAGTAATATTAGGATCTCCTGGTGGGAGAATTAAAATTAAGGGAACAAATTGTAAAAATTAAAAGTGTCCCTTAAAATTAAAAGTGAAATTAAAAGTTGGTGAATCTTCACAGCCAGTGGTAATTAATTAGTTAACTGGCTAATTAGAATTACTTTAGACTATAGTAATTAGAATTACTTTAGTGGTTAGAGATTTATCTTGCTCATTGCTAAATTGTCTAAAAAGTATGGCGGAGCTGGCTAAGTTCAGATCAGCTGCTGTGCTAACGGCGAGGGATATGGGAATGGATGGTCAGGTTTTAATTCAATATGTAACGGCTGAATGTGATAAGTATATTGAAAGGGAAGATAGGAAGGTAGCTGAAGAGAAGAGGTTACAAATTGAGGCTGATAGAGAACTTAAGAGGCTGCAGATTGAGGCTGAAAAAGAGGCTAAAGCATTAGAGGCAGAAGAAAAACGACAGCAAAGGGAAGCAGAAGATAAAAGATTGACTGCCGAAAGGGAGGCAGAAGATAGAAGGTTGCAAAGGGAGCACGAATTACGACTAAGGGAGCTGGAATTACAAGGCCATGCTCCTGAAAATGGTGCCAGCCCTTTTGCCTCAGATGCTACGCCCAGTCTGGGAGCCTCAACATCAGCTATGGGGTTTCATTTAGACCATTTTGTTGAGAAAGACGATGACATAGAGGGGTACCTCGGACGTTTTGAGTTATTAGCTACTACATATGGGTTAGAGAGAGAGAGGTGGAGTTTAAAGTTATCACAGGGACTGAGAGGTACTTCTTATGAAGTCTTCGCAAAAATGAACAGAGAAGACCAAGACAATTATGACATGTTAAAGCAGGCTTTGTTATTAAGGTACGAAAAAAATGGTGAATTTTATCGTAAGAAATTTAGAAATGCCAAACTGTTGTCTGGGGAGACATACCACCAATTCTCTGCCAGACTGGAAACCTATTTGGAGAAATGGACTGCTCTGGGGAAGACCCAAGATCTTAAAGAGATGATCATGATTGAGCAATTGAGAGAGTCCATGGCTCCAGACATGAGAAAATTTCTCATGGAACAAGGTGCAGAGAAGTTGGGGGAGGTTTTAAATGTCGCTGAGAGGTATCAGGCAGCCCAGGCAGAGGTAAGTGGTGCTAAAAAGAAGCACATAGACAATTTTAAAGCTCCACAGCAATTTAATAAATTTGATAATAGAGAACAGGGTAATAAAGGTAGGACAAACTTTGAACGGCCAAGAAATGACTATCGAGACAGAAACTCACAGTTCAATGACCAAAAATCCAATGAAAGAAAACCGTTTAACCAAGGAAAAAGATGGTGTAAATGGTGCAAGAAAGATAACCATAACACCGAATTTTGTAGAAGGAAACCTTCAAACATTGCTGCAATGAAGTCGGGGACTCAAAGATTAAAGGTTAATCCTAATGGACAGCAGGAACCTTATCACCCCCCAGTTTGTGAGGATGTTATTTGTAATGGGGTCACCATAAGGTGCCTTTATGATACAGGTTTGGATTATGATTCAGTTGTGAAGTCTAGCCTAGTGGACCCAAGTCAGTATACCACAGAAACAGTGGAAATACAAGGGGCGACTAAGGACATACCACTCATGACACTTCCCATCGCAAGGATAACGGTGAAAACTCGCTATGTGGAAGGAGAAATCAGAGCAGCAGTGATAGATGAACCAATCTACCCTCTGATATTGGGGTGTAGATACGTCTTCTTGGGGAATCCCGAGAGACCTGTGATCATGGCGACAGTGCAGACCAGGTCACAGAAGAAGGAGGAAGAAGGTGAACCTATAAATGCTCATCCAGAGGAGATGAGGAAGGCGCAGGCTGAGGATAGGACACTCAAGCCATGTTTTAAAAAATTGCCCAAATGCCACACACCTCCGAGCAAGGGGGAATATTTTATGAAGAACAAACTATTATACAGGAAGGCCGGAACTGGAACAAATGGTCACAACCAGCTGGTTCTTCCCACTTCATATAGGGATAAAGTGATGGAACTCGGGCATGCGATTCCCTTCAGTGGTCACATGGGGATCAGCGCCACAGGACAGCGTATAGCTTGTCATTACTTCTGGCCAGGGATAACGGAGGATATAAAAAGATATGTCAAATCCTGTCCAGAATGTCAAAGGGTAGCTCCAAAGCACTGGACTGCTCCTGCAACTCTAGGGGAAATGCCCATAGTGGGAACACCTTTTGAGAGGGTTGCAGTGGATATTGTGGGACCTCTCACTCGGACCAAGAGGAGGAACAGTTACATCCTTACTCTGGTGGACACTTGTTCTATGTGGGGAGAGGCGGTAGCCCTGCCATCAATTGATTCAAAACATGTAGCAGAGGCACTACTTACAATATTCACCCGATTAGGATTCCCGCATCAAATCTTGACTGATAATGGCTCTCAGTTCAAGGGGAAACTAACGGAAGAAGTTTTTAAGCTATTTCAAGCCAGACACTTTCATTGTAGTCCGTACCATCCGCAAGGGAACGGCCAGGTAGAGAGGTTCAATGGGACTCTCATTTCTATCCTGAGAAAGCTGGCACACGAAAAACCGGATCTGTGGGATCAATTCCTGCCCGCCGCATTGTTTGCGTATCGGGAGGTACCACATAGTTCAACCGGGATGGCTCCCGCAACTCTGCTATTTGGGAGGCCAATAAAAGGTCCATTAGAAGCACTATTAAGGACCTGGACAGATGAGAAGGCGGAAGAGACTGTTACCTCATCTTATCAATACGTGAACGAACTGACCACTCGTCTGAAAGCTGGATGGAAACTGGCAAATGATAATTTGAAACAAGCCAGGAAGAAACATGCAGCATATTTTAATAGGAAGGCAAAGGACAGAGAACTAGCTGTGGGAGAGAAGGTGCTGCTTCTACTACCCGGAAGCCAGAATAAATTACAAATTGGATGGCAAGGTCCATATACGGTTCTAGAGAAGGTGTCTAGAACAAACTATAAAATTGACAAAAAGGGGAAGGAGAAAGTTTATCATGTAAACCTGTTAAAGAAGTATCTGGACAGACCACTCCAGGAAAGCACCCCCTTACTGACCTTGGCTATCGCAACTCAAATGCAAAAGGAACCACTCACCTCACATGAATACCCATTACATCCTTGTGAAACAGCAGCACAGGTAAAAGTCAGTAAGCACCTGACTAAAAACCAGAGGGAGAGAGTTCAACAGGTTCTGGAGGAACATACAGATGTATTAACAGATAAACCAGGCCATACAAATTTGCTACAGTATGACATGAAACTGGTAGACTCAAACCCAATCTGTATGAGAGCCTATTCTATTCCGTTCGCGAAGGAGAAGGCATTGAAGGAAGAAATAGATTATTTGTTGAAGGAGGGGATTATTTCACACAGTGAATCATCTTTTAGCTCCAGTGTCGTTTTGTTGAGGAAACCGTCTGGGGAACACAGACTGTGCATAGATTACAGGAAACTGAATGCTGTCACAGAAGGACAAGTGGATCCATTACCAGACACAAAACAGTTATTTGCCAGATTAAACAAGGCAAAATACTTTTCAAAGGTGGATCTTAGTAAAGGCTATTACCAGATTCCAGTGAAGCCTGAAGTGAGACCTTATTTGGCTTTTAGCACTTCGGATGGACATTATGAATTCAACATGCTACCATTCGGACTGAAAAATGCTCCGAGTGTATTTTCAAGGATGATGCGCAAATTGTTGGATCCCCTGAATAACCCATGTATCACGAATTTCATGGATGATATTCTCGTCGCCACAGAGACATTTGAAGAACACATTGACGCTCTAAAAATGTTATTTAATAGGCTTAGGGAGGCGAACTTAACTGCTAGGCCAACAAAATGTTGTATTGGATGCAAAGAGTTGGAATTCTTGGGACACACTGTATATCAGGGTAACATGACCCCTGATCCCAAGAACTTGGAAAAACTGCAGAGAGCACCTAGACCACAAACAAAAAAGGACGTGCGATCATTCGTGTCGTTATGCGGATTTTATCAAAAATACATCAAAGATTTTAACTCTATTTGTGCTCCTCTGACTGATCTGACTCGCAAGGGACTTCCAGATAAAATTATTTGGACTGCGCAAAGTGAATTAGCGTTCCAAGACTTAAAGGAAAAACTCACTAGCAAGCCTATTCTCAAACTGCCTGATTTGACACAGGACTTTGTCTTAAGAACAGATGCAAGTAATGTAGGACTCGGGGCGGCTTTGTTGCAAAGATCATCTTCACCTGATGGGGAACTGAACCCAGTCGCTTATGCAAGCCGCAAATTGAATAAGGCGGAACAAGGATACTCCACAAGCGAAAAAGAATGTTTAGCGTTAATCTGGGCAATAAAGAAGTTTCAAATCTATCTGTATGGTAGGACTTTTGTGGTCCAGACGGATCATCAGCCCCTCGTATTCTTATCTCAGGCTAAGCATGAAAACGCAAGATTGCTGAGGTGGTCTTTATTGCTTCAACCTTATCAGTTTAGTATCCAATATATCCCAGGCAAATTGAATGTCGGTGCAGATTTCCTCAGTCGGCACCCCTGTGATCAAAATTAGAGTAGTGGCAGGCGTGAGGAGTAATTTTATCTATGTGTATCACTGGTTTTGGAACTTGCCGTAGGCATGTTTTCAAGTGGGGAGATGTGTGATAAAATTAACCGTGATACAACGTTAAAATATCTCCAAAGATAAAATGTAGGGATAAAAAATAATGCGTAAGCTACTAGAAGACATGATCGCCCATGCCGCGGGTCACTACCCGCCATGGAAATTAACTTGTTAGACGTGAAGGCAAAACGTTTACCCTTGGAGACGGGATGAGAACGGAGATCAAAAAGAAAAATATGACTGAACACGTGCTTGAAACTAGCAAGGCTAAAAAGACGCAATTGGTGGGGAAAGGAAAAAAAATTCACGTCCCCAAGTTGACACAAGGTAAAGAAATGGACAAAAGGGACCTTAGCTATTATACGCAACAGTCATTTCTTGGACGCTTTTACGATACTTAGTCCTTTTATTTGAATTCAGCGGCAAACGCATTACAGAAGATGCTCGAACATATTTCAAAAAAAACAACTAACCTTGAAAAGTAACTTTTTCTTAATAATAATGTTAGGAATATAAAACCTAGCTGGCCTGATGGCCCATCTTGAGCAGAGAAATAATATGCTTTCATTTATACAGACGGATAGATAATAATGAAGATATTGACAAAAGACTGTGTTGTTCATATCAGCGAGCGACTGCATTGAAACAAAAAAATGTCACTAATTTTCAAAAAATTGCGGCCTTGAGACTCAAGTGCTAAAATCTAGATTGAATGAAAGAGAGGGGGAATTAATGGAAAGTTGTGGCTAAAAATAACTCTAGAGGCAGATTCGTGTAGGAAATGCATGTATAAACAAGTGTGTTTTTGTAAAAAACGCAAGTAGAGACAGACGGACCAACAGACAATAATACATACTTGACTGAGGTATGACTGAATTGACTTTTGGTAGGAGGTTTGAAATTTGAA
Source organism: Oreohelix idahoensis (assembly GCA_024509875.1). Taxonomy (NCBI): domain Eukaryota; kingdom Metazoa; phylum Mollusca; class Gastropoda; order Stylommatophora; family Oreohelicidae; genus Oreohelix; species Oreohelix idahoensis. Next base: position 118,374 of record JAMPIV010010110.1, on the reverse strand, counting down.
AAGGGGGAAAGGCGGTGATTGGCCACAGATAATCATATTATCGGCGCTCAGACGCGCATTTTTGCCATTCAACATAAATTGTCCAGTAGTAGACACAGTAATTCTTCAGTGGTGTAATTCCCAGAAGCTAATTGCAATATTTAGAGGGACGCCATACTAGAGCCAGCAGCTCAGCTGAGTTTTGCTAGCATATAACTGTGTTCTCTATTCATAATTCTGGTAAGACTGAAAGTATTTCTTTGTATATTTTAATATTGTTTAATGTTTCGAGTGATTTGATACTGCCATATCAAAATCTATCCCTTAAAACAAGTAAGGATTCGCTCTAGGCCCCCAGCCCCAGTTCAGGGTCTAGAGACAAACAAAATACATAAACGCCAGCAAGGATTATGAAGGGCGGATCAAGTGTTGAGATCAGTGGAACATATCACCTATCCTATTCAATGGCAGGAAGCTAATGAACATATTTCAGAATATGTAGTCTTGGGGAACTTATACTATGTGAAACCAACTTGGTAAGATGTGCTGTATGGTCAGAGAGATCTGACCCCGTCTATGTGGTGTTGTTGTGTAGTGTTGTGTGTAGAAGTGGCTCAGGAGGTAGAGTTCTGACACATGACCCAATACTTTTATTTCAGAACTGTGAGTTTTTTATTTGGCACCAAAGTGGTGTCAAATGCTGTGTTGTAAAATACAAGTGTGGACCCGTGCAGTCTAGTATTTTGGCAGAGCAGCCTTATATTGCCCCCAAGCACGGAGAGGTGGGGCCACCAGATTCCAGCACCAGAACTACTCAGTCAAAGATACGTGAGCGTCTGGCCTGCTGGACATTCACCAACTTATTTTCTAACTAACACACCAACTATATTCCCATCAACTAGAACATACCATGTTGGGAAATAAACTTGTATTCCTCCCATCAGTAAATGGACAATGTTTGGTAGTCATAGACTGGGAGTGATGAAGCCACCCCAACAGCACATCCATTAATCGTTCTCCCAGATAAATTACAAATATAAACAGTAGTAATATTAACTAGTCTTGTAAAATACATATGTACACACCTTTCATTTATTATGCCATATATTCATGCATTTCATTCATAATTTCAAAACCTTTCATATGTTCTGACCAAAATAAAACCTTGGTTCAGAACAAATAAACTTAAAGAAAATTTAATATCAAAATTTTAAACAGCTTGAGTTAGTTCAGTGTGTTATAAATTTTATTAATATTATTAGACTTATTAAATATCTGTGTGTATGTGTATGTAATCTACCACAACACATTGCATATCAGTACCCTAGATTTTTAACGTAGCCACATTCATTAGTAAAAAAGATATGTGTGAGGTCGTAAGTGGTAGCAAGAAGGGCCTTCTGTAAATTCACAGCTACATTTATCTCAGGAGCCTTCACAGCTGACCTCATGCATCACACTAGGTAATATCACAACCATACAGTACCATCAAATCCACTACAGAACCACACATATACATATTACATGTGTGTTAAAACACTGTCAGAAAAAAAAAGATATACATTGGGATACTTTATCCCATAATTTTCAGTTATTATTATTCTAATCCGAATACCAAATGGTGAAAAAAACTGGAGGCAGCGGACATGTGGTTTTTTAAGAAGGATACTGAGAATATTGTGGACAGAGAAGAAAACAAATGCCGAGGTATTGACAGCTGCGGGTGTTAATAGATCGCTCATCAAAACCATCAGGAAAAGACAAATGAAATTTGTGGGACATATTAACAGAAGAGGGGGAGTGGAGGAATTAGTCTTATGTGGGAAAATACCAGGTAGGCGAGAAAGAGGAAGGCAGAGAAAGATGTATGTGGAAAGCTTAAACAACTGGGCAACAAACAACAGCATGGGCAACAACAACCTCATTAGACTATCGAAAGACAGAGAAGATTGGAGGGTCATGATCGCCAATGTCTGTTCCAGACCAGGCACCTGAAGAAGAAGAATCCGAATATATCTTATAAAGTGCACACGGGACCAAAACAACGAAGTAAAGAAAAATAACAGTACAGTATAAACATAAACACTTTGATCCTAGCTCTAATCCATCGTCCACGTTTCTCGAGTACAGTGGACTTGGTGTCTTTAAGACCCGCGTCAGTGTGGGCAAACAAAAGATATTGAATGTGATCTGAATAGATGCAACAGATGTTTATTTATTGCCATGAGAAAAATAACAGCTATGCTCGTTTGAACGTGGCGTAATGTTTACTGCATAATAAATACCACAGAAGTGGGGCTTTCTCGCCGCATAGTCATCGCGTTTCGGGATCGAAACTTGGTCGCCACGCCCCAGTCTACTCAGCTGTAGATGGGTATCTTAATCTGTTCGTGAGTTAGGGAAGGCAAAGGTGGTCACCCCACCTCATAAAGCTGTGCCTAGTATGGGGAAATCACTAATACTTCAACGCCCTGCGGCAGTTTATGTTACAGGACTACCATACAAGTCTAGTAACTCATCGTAGGACATTCTGCACTCATAAAGGTTAAAAAACATGGGACTGGCATAAAGGGTATAATGTTTCGTGATCGCCTGTTCAGCTGGATAAAAGGTAGTTCCATAGCGGAAGCGGTCTAAAGAGTGAAGTGTTAGAGACTTCATCATACCAGGCCCAGCTTTTATCAGGTGGGTGACCTGTCCCCTTGCTCGTTGCCTTTGCCTTCCCTAGGTCAAGCGCAGAATCAATCACACATTTACAGCTCGGAAGTCAGGAGGTAACATATTAGAGGCATCACGTTACTAAGTCATAGTTATATTAGGTAGGAGTGACTAGTTCTCTTCCTCGCTGCCTTAGCCTCCCCTAACACAAGACCAGAATCAAACACCCATTTACAGCTGGGTAGACTGGTGCGTGACGCTACTTACTGTCGAACCTGCTAATAAAACTGGGCAGTCCGCACAGAAAAAAAACACTAGAGATCACAAAGATGTAGTTTTACAGAAGAATGCTAAAACTACCATGGACAACTCAAAAGAGTAATGAGGATGTTCTGGAAGAGCCCAACTCACAAAGGAAGCTTATTCCGCTTATGAGAAAGAAGCAACTGTACCCCGAGAAGTAAGGGCTGTCTGCACTTATAGGACTACAAATAGAAATATGCCTAGTTACAACCGCTGGTGGTTAACAACAACACTGGTTAAACGCATTGGCTGCATATTTATAAGCCCCGTCTGGTCTCCGGGGGGTCGTTGGGGGAACAAAGACAGAATAGGACAATACCTTTCTCAAGCATGTCGTATGAGACAATTGATGGGAGGTCGTGTATGGGGCTGGCAACCTCATGTTAAACAAACTGCTACAACAGCCAAACCTGCATGTGCTCGTGAATGCTTTGCTGTAGAATTGCTGCAGGACTGTATTATCTACTGCACATGTAGCTCCACGCTCCACGTGGAATATGACAGGAAATGATGAATACTAGATTGACAAAGGGGTCTGGAAAACCACGTGACAACGGAAAAGATCGATGATAAAAGTTGTACATGAAGACAAAGAAGGAAACTCTGCGATGACACACCCTGGCTCATGAAAATATAGGGTATCCGAAGTACAGGAATGTTCATATGACAGTTGTAAAGGAAATTATATTAATCTACGAGCACGAATATCTGTCAAAACAGTAATAAGATCACTAATAAGAAACTGATGGCAATAACCAGACATGTGCCAGTGGAACTAGAGATGTGAAGAACCAGACAAGATTGCATTCTGGAGAAGTCATTATCTTCGAGATAACCGTGACTTCCGTCTATTGCTATTTTCATACTACCTTCCATAAAGTAGACAACTCACATACCACAAACTAAAGTTATCTATGCACAAATAGAAAAACACAGTTCTTTCCCTTTCCTTGACTTTTCTGTCGCAGGCACCCTTTCGACTTTATCCAGGCAGTAAATCTGACGCCAATGTTTGTTTTCTGTGGGTCAAGTTTTCAAACAAATAGTAAACAAATATTTCCTTATCATAACATGCAGATAATATTGTTGTACATTAGCTGAAGAATATTTTGAAGTGCTCTAAGTCTTAGGTGCAGGAAATAAGTTTGTTTTATCATCATCATCATCATCATGTGACGTATTCTTTCCAGAACGTTGTCTCCATTACAGCTGCTCTGAACGCATCACGATTCTGGGCAAGTCGACCTGCATCAGCCAAAGACAAGTTCAGACTCTCTGTGATGTCCTGGGTCCACCGTCGTCTAGGTCGACCCCTTCCCCTTTTTCCAGGGACCATGCCTTCCATCACTGTTTTTTCCAGACTATTATGTCTTTTTATATGACCGAAAAATTTCAGCTTCCTTATTGCGATGGTATTTAGGAGCCAATGTTCCTGTACGTTTAGTGAGTGCAGTACTTCTCTGTTGGTCTTTTTTTCTGTCCAGGGTATTCTCAACATCCTTCTGTAGCATTTCATTTCGAATGATGTAATCTTTTTTGCAACTGTTTTATTGAGTGTCCAAGTCTCGCAGCCGTATGTTGCTACTGGGAATATACATGCTCTGATCAGTTGTAACTTTGTTTCTTTGCTTGTGCCTTGCCATAGGTTTTTCATCTGTATTAGCTTATGTGAAGCAATTGCAAGTCTTCTTTTAATTTCTACTGCACAGTCGCCAGAGCTGTTAATGATTGATCCTAAGTATTCGAATTCATTGACATCATTTCCCTTATATGTACTCTCCCGAAAATAGTAACACTCGACAAAGAAAAGTGCGCAAATGACGGTGTGCACAGAAATATATTTATAGAATGTATGATCCCGTTTACACACATTGGGATCCTCGCTGCTGCTACGTAGTTCGTGTACTGTAGTGATGCACAGTGGTTTTTTAAATTTAAAAAAAAATACTTTTGAATAATTAAAATTGCCGTTAGGTATTGGTGCTTTTGAATTTAATTCCCGTCTTATGACGGGCTTTTACACTAGTGTGGACATATTATGTCACACTGTGAGTTAAATTATCCTAGACATCAGATGACAACATCATATTCCTGTCCACAAAACTGGGCACGTACACTATCAACACATACATTTGATCATACTAGCTGTGACAAAACGTCGGAACATGCTCGTTTGTGTGATCTCTCACACCTTCAGCCCTCCAGCAGTATCCTTTCTTTTTCTTCATTTTTCTCGCTCATCGCTTTTATTTGGCATAAATTACGCCTTTTCATTTGTATTTTCACTATTTTGCTCTATGTTGGACATAGCACAGTGAAGTCTCTAACACGCCACTCCCCTATGCCAGTAATTGCTACGGGAGTAATGCGTATCTTATTGTTTACCACTCCTCAGACGTATTTATGCTTCGCAGGTTTGGTGACCCGGCCGGCGATAATATTTTATCGCATAATCTGTCTGACCAGCTTTTCCAGCGAAGGTGTTTTGTTTATTCAAGCGGCGGGGCTTGGTTATCCAAGGAGGTTGAATAGAACCAGATTTATTTGTCTGGCGAAGCACATTGTGACCGCTTGGCCTTTCACTCTAGCTTTGTCCCTCCTACTTTAACGCTAAGCGTTTATATGTGCTAGAAGATGATACATGTAAGAATGACAGACCTTAAATGCAAATAAGACGTTTTTACACAAAACGCAGCATTCATTCAAAGTTCAGTTGCCGTTACTGCTCTGACAGGGCAAACGTAGGTCAGTCCCAGATAATAATGAATGGGTTTTATAAGCGCGAAAGTGGGAAATGAATGTTTGCGTGATCTGGTTTTTTTTAAATCCTATTGTTAAGTTGGAAAAGATCACACATGTGAAAATAAAGTCGAAATAACAGAATGTCGTGTGCAAAAAGGTCGAAAAGCTGAGGAGAGGAGTGCAAATGTTAATTATTGTGTCGTGTGAAAAAAGGACGGGTCGTGTGGAAAAAGGTGGGAAAAAAGAAAAAATAGTATAAATAGAAGAGTTGTGGGCGATAGGCGGAGATTTTAGGATTTATGATTCCAAGGATACCATGATTTTAGACTAGAGGATTTTTTTCAAATAGCGTTAGGAGAACTTCGTCTTTGAGGATACCAAGACAAGTTTTTTTCTTTAGTAGACTTACTTACTACTTAGTCGTTCCCCTTCTACCGTGAGGTGTAGAGGTTTGGAAGAGAGAGCGCCAGACTATTCTATCGGCTATCTTCCTCCTGGCCTGGTTCCATTCTAGTCCTCGGTCCTTCAAAGATTGTCTAATGTTGTCCTCCCAGCGGACTCTGGGTCGTCCTCGGGGTCTGGATCCTTGGCTCTTTGTTTCCCATGCTTGTTGTGGTAGCCGATCTTCTCCCATTCTGCAGACATGGCCAAACCATCTTAGTTGGGACTGTTCTACTTGGGTCTGTAGGGGGTGGCATTTTAGGCCTTGACGTATCGTCAGGTTGCGTACCATGTCTCTTCTTGTTACTTCAACCACCTTCCTCAGATACCTCATTTCTGAGGTTTGGATCTGGCTTTTATGGGTTGTAGTCATTGCCCATGACTCGCATCCATATGTCAAGACTGGGACATAGGTGGAGCGGTATACAGCCATCTTCGTTTTCTTACCAACCTCTCTCTTGCTGAGGAATCCTCGATTTATGGCCTGAAAAAGTCTCCCAGCTGCTGCTTTTCGAGTGGCCAACTCTTCTTTGATGCCTCCCTTTCGGTCTATAATAGCTCCGAGGTATTTAAAGTGGTCGACCTGCTCCAGGACCTGTTCTCCCAGCTTAATCTGATGTCTTCTTTCTTCTCGTGATATCACCATGGATTTTGTTTTAGAGCTGCTTATGACCATCCCTCTCTTCTCCAGCTCTTCCTTCCAAACTTGCAGGTTGGATTGGAGATGTGCCTCTGATTTAGCAATCAGGGCAACATCATCAGCAAATGCCAGCTCTGAAATATAGACCTGTCTCATCTTCCAGTACCCCACTGAATAAATTCTTGTTCTCTCCTTACATGCCTTGATGACATCGTCCATAAGGAGTATGAAGAGGTAAGGTGATAGGATATCACCTTGTCTTACACCAGTGGTGGTCCTGAACTCTTCTGACTTATGGTTTGCTGTCCTCACATAATTTCTGCAAGACTTGTAGAAGCTCTGTATAGCATGAATCAGAGGTGCTGGAATATTCTTCCTTGCCAAACAGTCCCAAAGTTTGCTCCAAGGGACCCTGTCAAACGCCTTTTCCAGATCTATGAAACTGTGGTAAAGTGGGATTTTATAAATATCTATAGGGGACTTAGTGTACTGACTGAGATCAGCTGTGAAGGTATCTGTATCTAATAGGTGTAGTGTTTTACAGATAACCTTACTTGCTGCCACATATGTATACCTCAGTCAGAATTATTCTGGAATATTGTGATGACTACGTTATATGTCTAGGGTATGTATATGATGAAGTGTAAGTCACAACAACAACAGACAGATAAACAATTTAATTTATTCCACCACACTTGACAACACTGTGACACTCACATACATGGAACATTCTATGAGACTATCTTAAACGAGTCACTGGTAAATTTTCAAATATCAATATGTATTAATTACTTTTCATTAATATATATGTGTCCTGAGTCAACTACAAAGTGAACCAGGAATCACAATCAATTTCAATTATAAGTTATATATATATATAGAATTTATCAATATGAATCTTGTAGTGACATATTTTATTAATTTTATCATATGTGTGTCAGTTGTGTAGTAGTAATATGAGGTAATACTGGTGTTGTTTTTTCAAGCTATGTTGGTATTTGTCATCATGACTTCAAGTGTTTATTTCTGTTGGAACTAGTATTGGAGATGTTCTCAGTTCCGTTCATTAAAACAATTAATTTCCCCTCTTATGTTAATACAATGTCAGTTTAAGGGGGTATACATAATGTTGAGCTCCGCTGGCCACATAGGCTTAACTTTCGTGATGGCGGCAGGAAAAGACTCCTCTGCTCGATTGCTCCCCCGTGTGTTCTGGAGACACCTCACTGTTTGCTATATGGACCACGGAGTATGCTGTCCGCCTCTGGATTCAGCAAAGCTCTGACCAGGTACTGCTCAATAGCTTTAGGACCACAGTCCCTGAAACAAGAAGGTTGTACCTCCTACTTCAGAACTAATTTATACTCTATTTCTACACTGAGCACAATACATAACAAACACTGAGTTCAGAGCGGTAGGCCAACTGCTATCTTCATCTGAAACAATTTTCACCAGTATTTTCCTCCCTAATGGTTACCACGCCTCTGCAATTCCAGCATTATTTCTTTCTAGTCAATAATATAGGTGTCAGTGTACTGTTTGGCAATTCCATTTAGTTTCACTTTCCTCCGACACCTTCTGTTCAGGCTGGAGCATTATATAGGCTTTACCTCAAGTTCGCTACTGGACCACACATATATACAGACATAATTTATCAATTTACATTCAATTTTCATTAAAAAGATATCAAACCTTTCAAGCTTACTACAATTCATGGAAATATTACACAGTGACGTTGAATGGCAATGAATATAGCACAACTTCGATCTGCCGATGTCCCAGGCTTTTATTTATAACAATATGCACTGGTGCTCAACGCACTGTTTCTTAGTAAGTTTATTACAAGATGTGGCCCGGAACAGACGCCCTGAATTGAGTATATTGGCAGCTCTAACCAATCATGCCATGTTTACCTACTTTTCAAAAAATATTACCCTTCTCACGTTTCCCCTAACAACAAAGAAGTAGTATTTATAGTCCGACTAATCGTGTTTAGCCTTACATTTATTTTCCGCCAATCAAATAGGAGGTAACATGTCAGCCTATTTCCCGTACAATGGTGGGGTGAAATTCTGCCACTGAGCGATTCTGAATTTGGTGTTGTCTGACACCCTCACTAATTTCTTTTGGCTATAATTTGTTAATTCCTAGACTATTTGCGTAACACTCAACATATTATTTGTCAGCAAGTCCTAAGGAACCCAAATATATATATTTAATGGAGCCAATATGCATTTTCTTCTAGGATAGTCGTGCTGTTACTACCTCCTCACTTCCAAACTTTAGGGTGTCTGGGTACTGTCATGTTTTCAAACGTAAACCAGTATAATGTCATATTTCCTAATAAGAATTTTGTAAGTTTTTTAAAACCTAACTCTGGTATGGGTAGTGTTTTTTATCACTGTCGATTTGAAAAAAGCTAGTGCATGTGGCCTTACACGCGTGATGGCAGCAATTGTGTATCGCGCGACGCGTGTTTAGTGTTGCATGTGTCCCTGCTTTCAGCCCTCCCTTCTTTCTATCTTTAGTCCATCTGTCTTTCGTTTTTTTTTTTAGGTAACGTAGTGTATAAAAAGACATGAATGGAATTTTAAATCTAGGTCAACTTGCGTATCTCAAGGTTTTTCTTAGAATTGGAGTACACATTTTATTGTGTTGGGGAACGCGTGTATGCTGCAGAAGGCCTTTACTATCAACGTGAAACGTTACAATTTGCAGACGAAGTAGAAAACAAGGGGGATTTCGAGTACAGTCATTGTGACAGCACTGTTCTTTTGTACCTTTTCTCTTTCCTGTTATTGAAGTAATTCGTTAGGCTTTACATTTACGTTTTAATTTATATATGTGGATTAGAATTTCTCACGACAAATCCTCCCCACTTAAAACAGACGTTATATGTCAGTCTATAATTCTATATACACATAGAGAAATTTATTATTATTCCTGGGTTTTAGGGTGATTCTCATCACACGGATGGCGGCTTAAAAAATCCGCTCCCAGATTTGTTTTTCCACTTATATACTCTATGCTAAACTCAAATGGCTGCATCAATAAAGACCAACGGAGTAATCTAGAGTTCTCATGCCTAGCCTGTGCTAGAAACGATAAAGGTTTGTGATCCGTTTGCAACTTAAATGCCTTCCCATACAGATAAATATTGAATTTCTTTATTGCCCATATTACTGCAAGACATTCTTTTTCGCTAGTTGAGTAGTTGATTTCAGCTTTATTCAACTTTCTGCTAGCATATGCCACTGGGCTTAATTCCCCATCCAATGCATCTGATTTCTGTAGCAGAGTTGCACCTAACCCAATATTACTGGCATCCGTCCTTACAATGAATTCTTGACTTAAGTCAGGTAATTTCAAAATAGGTTTGCTTGTGAGCTTTTCCTTCAATTCCTGGTAAGCCATTTCACATTGTGGTGTCCATGTAATTCGATCTGGATGTCCTTTACGTGTCAAATCAGTTAACGGTGCACATATGGAATTAAAGTTTTTGATATACTTTTGGTAGAAACCACATAATGAGACAAAGGATCTCACGTCTTTCTTGGTTTGTGGTCTCGGGGCTTTCTTTAGTTTCTCTAAATTCTTTGGGTCAGGGGTCATGTTTCCCTGATAAACTGTGTGTCCCAAGAATTCCAATTCTTTACATCCAACGCAACATTTGGTTGGTCGGGCTGTTAAATTCGCTTCCCTAAGTCGATTAAACAGCATGTTCAGAGAGTCAATGTGTTCCTCAAATGTTTCTGTTGCTATAAGGATATCATCCATGAAATTTGTGATACATGGATTATTCAGAGGGTCCAATAATTTTCTCATCATTCTAGAGAAGACACTAGGCGCATTCTTCAATCCAAATGGCAATCTATTAAACTCATAGTGTCCTTCTGAGGTACTAAAAGCTAGGTATGGTCTAACCTCAGGCTTTACTGGAATCTGATAGTATCCTTTACTCAGATCCACTTTTGAGAAATATTTAGCTTTATTTAGTCTGGCAAACAGCTGATTTGTATCCGGCAATGGATCCACCTGTCCTTCTGTAATAGCATTCAGTCTCCTGTAATCTATACAGAGTCTATGTTCTCCAGAGGGCTTCCTTAAGAGTACAACACCGGAACTATACGAAGATTCACTGTGTGAAATAATTCCTTCCTTCAACAAATAGTCTATCTCTTCCTTCAAAGCTTTCTCCTTAGCAAAAGGAATCGAATATGGTTTCATACAGACAGGTGTGGGGTCTATCAGTTTCATATCATATTCCAATAAGTTTGTATGCCCTGGTCGGTCTGTTAACACCTCTGTATGATTATCTAGAACCTGTTGCACTCTCTCTTTCTGAGTTTTCGTTAAATGTGTACTGATTTTCACCTGTGCCGCTGTCTCACAGGGGTGTAATGGATATTCAAATGATGAAAGTGGTTCCTTTTTCATCTCCATGGCGATGGACAAGGTCAACAAGTGTGTCTCTTCCTGATGTTCTCTTTCCAAATATTTCTTCAGGAGATTCACATGATAGATTTTTTCTTTCCCCTTCTTATCTATCTTATAATTTGTTCTAGACACCTTCTCTAGAACTGTATATGGACCTTGCCATCCAATTTGTAACTTATTCTGACTCCCGGGGAGAAGAAGCAGTACCTTCTCTCCCACAGCCAAATCTCTGTCTTTCGCCTTCCTGTTATAATAGGCAGCATGTTTCTTCCTGGCTTGTTTCAAATTTTCATTGGCAAGTTTCCAGCCAGTTTTTAAACGAGTGGTCAGCTCATTCACATATTGGTATGAGGATGTAATATTTTCCTCTGCTTTTTCATCAGTCCACGTTCTTAACAGAGCTTCCAGTGGACCTTTTATTGGCCTTCCAAACAATAATGTTGCCGGGGCCATACCGGTTGAACTATGGGGTACCTCCCGATAAGCAAAGAGGGCGGCGTGCAGGTACTGGTCCCATGTATCTGGTTTTTCGTGTGCCAACTTTCTCAGGATCGACATCAACGTGCCATTAAATCTTTCCACTTGGCCGTTCCCTTGGGGATGGTACACACTACAATGGAAGTGTTTGGCCTGGAAGATCCTGAAAACTTCTTCAGTTAGTTTCCCCTTGAACTGAGAGCCATTATCAGTCAAGATTTGATTGGGAAAGCCTAACCTTGTGAAAATTGTGAGTAATGCCTCTGCCACATGTTTAGAATCAATCGATGACAGGGCTACCGCCTCTCCCCACATAGAACAAGTGTCCACCAGAGTCAGAATGTAGCTGTTCCTTCTCTTGGTTCGGGTGAGAGGTCCCACAAGATCCACGGCAACTCTCTCAAAGGGTGTTCCCACTATGGGCATTTCCCCAGAGTTGCTGGTGCAGTCCAATGTTTAGGTGCTACTCGTTGGCACTCTGGACAGGATTTTACATATCGTTTGATATCTTCAGTTATTCCTGGCCAGAAATAGTGACAAGCTATACGCTGTCCTGTTGCGCTGATCCCCATATGACCACTGAAGGGAATCGCATGCCCTAGTTCCAACACTTTAGTCCTATATGAAGTGGGAAGGACCAGCTGTCCGTGACCATTGGATTCAGATCCAGCCTTCCTATATATCAGCTTGTTCTTCATATAAAACTCTCCCTTGCCTGGAGGTGTATGAGATTTGGGCAACTTCTTGAAACACGGCTTGAGTGTTTTGTCCTCAGCCTGTGCCTTCCTCATCTCATCTGGATGAGTATTTATTGGATTATCCTCCTCCTTTTTAGACTGTGATCTGGTCTGCACTGTTGCCAATATCACAGGTCTCTTGGGATTCCCCAAGAAGACATATCTACACCCCAATATCAGAGGGTAGATTGGCTCATTTATCACTGCTGCTTTTATGATTCCTTCCACATATCGCGTTTTCACCTTTATCCGGGCGACGGGAAGTGTCATGGTAGCTACATCCTTGGTTGCAGTTTGAATCTCCACTGTTTCTGTGGTGTATTGATCGGCCTGCACCAGGTGAGAACTCACAACGGAATCGTAATCTAAACCGGTATCATATAAACACCTTATAGTGACACCATTACAGATGACATCTTCACACACTGGGGGGTGGTATGGTTCCTGTAGTTCTGCAGGTTTGACCTTTTTTCCTTTTTCCCAGATGTCATAGCAGCACAATGAGGAGGTTTCCTTCTACAATGGTCAGTGTCATGATTGTTCATCTTACAATTTTTACACCACCTTTTTCCTTGGTTGAAAGATTTTCTTTCATCATATTTCCTTTCATCGAATTGTGGGGTTTTATTTTTATTGTCATACCGTGGCCTATCAAACTGGTGCTTACCTTTGTTTTGATCCCTAGGATCAAATTTATTAAAGTTCTGTGGTGCCCTAAAGTTATCCACCTGTTTCTTTTTATTACCTGTTACCTCTGCTTGAGCTGCTTGATACCTTTCAGCAACATTTAGCAACTCACCCAGCCTCTCTGCACCTTGTTCCATGAGAAACTTTCTCAGGTCTGGAGCCATGGACTCTCTTAATTGTTCTATAAGGATCATTTCCTTAAGATCTTGGGTTTTCCCCAGAGAAGTCCATTTCTCCAAGTATGTCTCTATTCGTGCAGAGAACTGGTGATAGGTTTCACCTGACAGTAGTTTAGCATTCCTAAATTTTTTTCTATAAAATTCTGCGTTCTTTTCATATCTTAACAAAAGAGCCTGCTTTAGCATGTCATAATTTTCCTGATCACCTCTGCTCATTTTAGCAAAAACTTCATAAGCTGCCCCACGAAGTCCTTGAGATAACTTTAAGCTCCACCTTTCTCTCTCTAACCCATATGTGGTAGCTAATAGTTCATATCTATTTAGATAGCTCTCAATATCATCGTCTTTCTCAACAAAATGATCTAAATGAAAATTCATAGCTGAGGTTGAGGCTCCCTGACTAGCAGTGGCATCAGAGGCAAAGGGACTGGCACCATTTTCAGGAGCATGGCCTTGAAACTCAAACTCCCTTAGTCGTAACTCATGTTCCCTTTGTAATCTCTTCTCCTCCTTTTCTGCTTCCCTCTCTGCAGCTAATCTCTTGTCTTCCCTTTCTGCAGCTAATTTCTTCTCTTCTCTTTCTGCAGCTAATTTTCTTTCTTCTGCTTCCAATGCTTTAGCCTCTTTGTCAGCCTCAATCTGCAACCTCTTAGCCTCAGCCTCAATCTGCAACCTCTTAGCCTCAGCCTCAATCTGCAACCTCTTAGCCTCAGCCTCAATCTGCAACCTCTTAATTTCCTTTTCAGCCTCTAACTTTCTTTCGGCCTCTTTTTCTAATCTTCTTTCTTCCCGTTCAATATATTTGTCACATTCAGCAGTGACATAAGAAATCATAATTTGCCCGTCCATTCCTAACTCTTTCGCAGTCTGTACAGCAGCAGATCGAAATTTGGCCAGGTTCGCCATTTTCTAACAGGTAAATGTAAATAATATCTAACTAAACAATATAATCTATAATTATTTATTTAATGACACCACAGGCACTGAGAGCTCAACCTTATTTAATTCCACCCAAGGATACCTTTTAATTCTTATAATTCCCAATATATATAACAGGAGAAAGTTCAATATCCCGGACGGGACCCCAATATATGTGGTAAAGTGGGATTTTATAAATATCTATAGGGGACTTAGTGTACTGACTGAGATCAGCTGTGAAGGTATCTGTATCTAATAGGTGTAGTGTTTTACAGATAACCTTACTTGCTGCCACATATGTATACCTCAGTCAGAATTATTCTGGAATATTGTGATGACTACGTTATATGTCTAGGGTATGGATATGATGAAGTGTAAGTCACAACAACAACAGACAGATAAACAATTTAATTTATTCCACCACACTTGACAACACTGTGACACTCACATACATGGAACATTCTATGAGACTATCTTAAACGAGTCACTGGTAAATTTTCAAATATCAATATGTATTAATTACTTTTCATTAATATATATGTGTCCTGAGTCAACTACAAAGTGAACCAGGAATCACAATCAATTTCAATTATAAGTTATATATATATATACAATTTATCAATATGAATCTTGTAGTGACATATTTTATTAATTTTATCATATGTGTGTCAGTTGTGTAGTAGTAATATGGGGTAATACTGGTATTGTTTTTTCAAGCTATGTTGGTATTTGTCATCATAACTTCAAGTGTTTATTTCTGTTGGAACTAGTATTGGAGATGTTCTCAGTTCAGTTCATTAAAACAATTAATTTCCCCTCTTATGTTAATACAATGTCAGTTTAAGGGGGTATACATAATGTTGAGCTCCGCTGGCCACATAGGCTTAACTTTCGTGATGGCGGCAGGAAAAGACTCCTCTGCTCGATTGCTCCCCCGTGTGTTCTGGAGACACCTCACTGTTTGCTATATGGACCAAGGAGTATGCTGTCCGCCTCTGGATTCAGCAAAGCTCTGACCAGGTACTGCTCAATAGCTTTAGGACCACAGTCCCTGAAACAAGAAGGTTGTACCTCCTACTTCAGAACTAATTTATACTCTATTTCTACACTGAGCACAATACATAACAAACACTGAGTTCAGAGCGGTAGGCCAACTGCTATCTTCATCTGAAACAATTTTCACCAGTATTTTCCTCCCTAATGGTTACCACGCCTCTGCAATTCCAGCATTATTTCTTTCTAGTCAATAATATAGGTGTCAGTGTACTGTTTGGCAATTCCATTTAGTTTCACTTTCCTCCGACACCTTCTGTTCAGGCTGGAGCATTATATAGGCTTTACCTCAAGTTCGCTACTGGACCACACATATATACAGACATAATTTATCAATTTACATTCAATTTTCATTAAAAAGATATCAAACCTTTCAAGCTTACCACAATTCATGGAAATATTACACAGTGATGTTGAATGGCAATGAATATAGCACAACTTCGATCTGCCGATGTCCCAGGCTTTTATTTATAACAATATGCACTGGTGCTCAACGCACTGTTTCTTAGTAGGTTTATTACAAGATGTGGCCCGGAACAGACGCCCTGAATTGAGTATATTGGCAGCTCTAACCAATCATGCCATGTTTACCTACTTTTCAAAAATATTACCCTTCTCACGTTTCCCCTAACAACAAAGAAGTAGTATTTATAATCCGACTAATCGTGTTTAGCCTTACATTTATTTTCCGCCAATCAAATAGGAGGTAACATGTCAGCCTATTTCCCGTACAATGGTGGGGTGAAATTCTGCCACTGAGCGATTCTGAATTTGGTGTTGTCTGACACCCTCACTAATTTCTTTTGGCTATAATTTGTTAATTCCTAGACTATTTGCGTAACACTCAACATATTATTTGTCAGCAAGTCCTAAGGAACCCAAATATATATATTTAATGGAGCCAATATGCATTTTCTTCTAGGATAGTCGTGCTGTTACTACCTCCTCACTTCCAAACTTTAGGGTGTCTGGGTACTGTCATGTTTTCAAACGTAAACCAGTATAATGTCATATTTCCTAATAAGAATTTTGTAAGTTTTTTAAAACCTAACTCTGGTATGGGTAGTGGCTTTTTTATCACTGTCGATTTAAAAAAAAGCTAGTGCATGTGGCCTTACACGCGTGATGGCAGCAATTGTGTATCGCGCGACGCGTGTTTAGTGTTGCATGTGTCCCTGCTTTCAGCCCTCCCTTCTTTCTATCTTTAGTCCATCTGTCTTTCGTTTTTTTTTTTTTTTTTTTTTAGGTAACGTAGTGTATAAAAAGACATGAATGGAATTTTAAATCTAGGTCAACTTGCGTATCTCAAGGTTTTTCTTAGAATTGGAGTACACATTTTATTGTGTTGGGGAAACGCGTGTATGCTGCAGAAGGCCTTTACTATCAACGTGAAACGTTACAATTTGCAGACGAAGTAGAAAACAAGGGGGATTTCGAGTACAGTCATTGTGACAGCACTGTTCTTTTTTACCTTTTCTCTTTCCTGTTATTGAAGTAATTCGTTAGGCTTTACATTTACGTTTTAATTTATATATGTGGATTAGAATTTCTCACGACAGAAACAAAGATGGATCTCACTCTTATACTCAAGGGCCTTTTCACTCAGCTGTCTGAGTGTGAAGATTAGGTCTTGAGTACTTCGGTTTGCTCGGAATCCGCACTGGACCTCATCCAATTGTGGTCTTTAGTAGACAAGTGTGTATATTATTCAGTTGGATTATAGATTGTTCATTTTGGATAAACAACCATCATTTTGTGAAATTTACAGTGTTTGTCTAATGTCATCAATAAACTCTAATATAATTTTCTACATTTGCTGTTTATGGAAATTTACAGTAATTTCTTTCGGATATTAGTTGTTGTGCTGAAACTGTTTTGCTTATCACCAAACTCAAAGGGAAGAACATTCCTGGTTTGAAAAAAATAACAAAAGGTCAAGTATTACGATCTCTGGCGGAACGCCAGTTTGCACTTGAACCACCACAACATATGAAGGATTAACTCTGACTAAATAACAATCAATATAACTACTTGAACATTTACCTGACGCGGGCACAACATAATAACCCGTCAATCAATCAATCAATACCCTTTAGCTCCCCAAGGAGCAAAGGCCTTCAACAAACACATGCCAAGTCTTCCTGTCACGTGCTGTCGTGTGGTGAGTCACTGGGGCAACTACTACAGTAGTTTTTGCCAGGAATAGTCTATGAGATATAGATATAAGGTCTCTAGAAATTGGCTCGTTAAGAAAGAATAAAGACCTATTCGAGATAGGGACACGAAGACAGGAATGCGAATGCTTTCCACTAGACAGTGTTTTCTAATTAATTATGGAAAGAGTTCTGTTTCCCCACGACCTTAGCTTCTGCCCTTAGATCCGGTAAAGAAAAATCCCCCAACCTCATCTGAGTAGAGAAAGGTTCCTATAGGTGAATGTGTAACACCGACAGCACGAGTGATACATTAACAAACTCTTGATAATGATCAACCGATCGTTGGGTTTATTAATGAAATATCCACACATATAGGGTTAGTAATGGTTAGAAAGTGATGATGGTGAAAGACGATTCACACAAAACACACAGATGAGATAATAAAATTACAGTTAATTAAGTAATAGTTAATTAAGAATGAACTGGTGTAAAGTGAAATGATGATGTGATATGATACGTGTTACCAAGATGGTGAGTACTCTACACAGTCCATGTGTCTCTAAATGCTTCTCCTAGATATGAGGATTCACATGTATGCATAAAATGTCCCAAGTTGTTATACGTTATGTCGAATGGGGTATCTCTAAGCTGAGGACGTTCTGATGAATACTGTTGTCGTACGGAGAACGCTGACGAGATATCTATGTATATTCCTTCACTGTTTGAGTATATCTCTGTAGTGTTGATCAACAGTTAATAGCTGTCATAAGAACAAAAGGTCTGTTGTCTAATCTCCCGACGGTACTGGTCAGACTGGATATCTTCACGAAATGTTAGTGATATGTAGACTCATAATCTTGCGTATGTAGTCGTGATTCATATACTTTCGAGTCTGCTTCATAAAATGCGCTTAAGAGTGTGTTGCACGTGGTATAAATATCCGATTCCTCTTCTGAGCTCTTTTGCTTGACTTCAGATAATAATGATCTTTCGAGTGATTTGAATTTATGATGACTCTGTATTGAACTTGTGATAACGATGTATTGAACTTGTGAGCAAGCAGTATATGGTGACGAAAAATGCTGCGTCCACCTTATGACTTGTGGGTGAGACAATATTCCTTTTTAATTGAGGAATGAAAGATGTCCTATGGCGAATTCTGCTAGCCAAATGTCCGTTTTTGATAACTTATTTCTGGTTAGACGTCAGACACGTTGCGTGTAGACTCAGACTTCTGATGAACTGAAGACACACAAAAGTCTTCGTAAGTTTTCACATTTAACATCACTGGTTGACTTGCATTTAAACTATTGCTCATTATTCATCCCTCTCTCTCTGAGTTCAATTCTAATGATGTTAAATATCTTGTGCATGAGAGTGTGTGCGCATGGGAGACTGTGATGATGATAAAGGTGAAATATGAACTATTAATTACCTCCTATCATCCTATCATCTTCTAGGAAAATCTTCTGATTTTATTAATCAGTTATGCCAAGAATTATTTAAAACTTTATCTTTCGCACATTTTAGCTGTGAGGTTAAAATAAACAAAACTAAGAAAATGTATTAATAAGTATAAGATCTACTAACCTTCTTTTCCCTTCGCAAAATCCTTTAAGAACACAATTAATCACAGAACTGAATTATCATCCACTCTGAATAAACACGTGTATTAGGCTATGCGTTTTTGGGTTTAATCTCTTCCTCACAAGGTAAAAACTGGACTCCTTCCTAGAACAAGCTACGCAGTAGATTATATTTCTGCCAGTCAAATATGGATTTCGTGTACAGCTCATACCAACCAATCATTAATGGCCCCTCATACACAGGATCGCTCTTTTTCCCTGTCAGTCCAAACGTGGGTGTAGTTTGACCTCTGATTGTTTATTGTTCACCTGGCCAAGATGGGCGTCCAATGTGGTAAATCAACGCTTGTCTGAACCGCGGCCGACCCAAGATAACACCATTACAGCATGAGACGTTTTCCCCTGGCCAATCTGGGCGTCCAATGTGGTTTCACAGAAATTACAGCATGCCCAGATGTGTTTTTACCAGATTTATCACGATACAATGTGGGCTTCAAACGATACTGTCAGGCATGTGGACTCAATCAAAGGATTTTATTTCCCCCGATGAAAGAGCAAATGTGGTTCTCTAGATACCGGTCGCGAGTAATCACAACAATGAAATAGCAAATGTGGATCGCAAATATGAGATGAAAGAGCAAATGTCGGAGAAAATACAATATGAAAAATGTAGGAAAAGATGGAGCAACAAGGCCTTTGCGCTCGTTTATCACAATAGCCCCTCCTCAAGTGTGATGTCAATCGTACTCAGGAGAGCTTAGCCTTCTTGCTCGGGATTCCTTAATCCTTTTCCTCATCTTCGTTTTTCTCTCCGGTTTCCACCCTTTCCTCTACTTGTCTGTGCTCTCCGTCCTGCCTCATAGGATGACGGCTTAAAAAATCCGCTCCTACGTTATGTTTTCCTTGGATATAGTCCACTTGGAACGTGTAAGGTTGTAGAACAAGCGACCACCTCATCAGTCTAGCATTCAAATTCTTTGAATTGCCGAGGAAGATCAGAGGTTGGTGATCACTCTGGATTGTAAATTTCCTTCCGTACAGGTATGCTTGAAATTTTTGTATTCCCCAGACGAGGGACAAACATTCCTTTTCGATTGTGGAATAGTTTTGTTCTGCTCGGTTTAACTTCCGACTCGCATATGCGACCGGAAATAGATTTGGTGGGCTTCTGTCATCTGGCTGTAGTAATGTAGCCCCGATTCCAATGTTACTGGCATCTGTGCGCAAGATGAATTTTCTAGTTAAATCCGGAAGCCGTGAAATAGGTTTTGTGGTGAGTTTCTCTTTTAAGAGTGCATATGCATGTTCACATTCTGCTGACCATGTCACTTTATCTGGGTTTCCTTTCTTGGTTAGCGATGTAAGCGGCGCACAGAGGCTATTAAAATCCTTTATATATCTCTGGTAGAATCCACAGAGAGATACAAATGACCGGACATCCCTTTTAGTGGACGGTCTCGGTGCATTTCTCAGCTTCTCAACGTTTTGAGTCTCGGGGAACATGGTCCCATGGGATATAGTATGTCCTAGGAACTCTAGCTGTTCACACCCAATTTGACATTTGGTTGGGCGGGCGGTTAGTCCCGCTTCTCTGAGTCTGTTAAACAGCAAGGATAGCGCTGATATATGTTCTTCAAACGATTCAGTAGCTACTAGGATATCATCCATAAAATTGCTGATGGCGGGATGATTCAAAGGATCCAATAACTTTCGCATCATCCTTGTGAAGACACTAGGAGCATTGTTCAGTCCAAATGGCATCACATTAAACTCGAAGTGTCCATCTGGAGTACTGAAGGCTAACAGGTTCCTCACCTCAGCTTTTACCGGTATTTGATAGTACCCTTTACTGAGGTCGATCTTTGAAAAATAGCGAGCCCTGCTCAGCTTAGTAAATAGCTGGTTCTGGTCCGGTAACGGTTCTGGCTGGAACTGTGTTAACGCATTCAGCTGTCGGTAGTCGATGCACAGGCGGTGTTCTCCACTGGGTTTGCGTAACAGCACCACTCCCGCACTGTAAGGGGACTCCGACTTCGAAATTATGCCTTCCTTAAGTAAGTAATCAATTTCTTGCTTTAATGCCGTCGCCTTGGCATACGGAATCGGATAGGTTCTCATTCGGACGGGCGTAGGATCCGTGACTTCCATGTCAAACTCCATCAGGTTTGTCCGGCCCGGTTTGTCTGTCAGAGAGTCGGCGTGGTTTTCCATCAATCTCCTTACTTTTTCTTGCTGGGCTTCCGTTAAGGTGGAGCTTATTTTCACATCTAAATGTGATTCCTCCTGTATCACCGGGTACTCTACGGATGATAATGGCTCTTCTTCCATTTGCATAGCAATGGCCATAGTCATGAGGTGCGCTGGTTCGGCAGGGGCTCGCTCGTAAAACTTCTTAAGCAGATTTAAGTGATAAATTTTCTGCTTTCCGTTCACGGCGATTTTATAGTTGGTGCGAGAAATCTTTTCCGCCACTTTGTAGGGTCCCCTCCAGCAAATCTGCAATTTATTACTGCTACTTGGCAGAAGAAGTAGCACCTTCTCTCCTACTGCTAGTTCTCGGTCCTTCGCATTGCGATTGTAATATTTGGCATGTTTCCGCCTAGCCTCCCGTACTTTCGCTGTGGCTAATTCCCAGCCAGTCTTCAGGCGTTGTTTCAAGTCTGTGACGTACTGGAAGGCTGATGTGACAGTGTCGTCTGCCTTGGCATCTGTCCATGTTCTTAGTAATGCTTCTAATGGACCTTTAATAGGTCTTCCGAAGAGTAATGTGGCCGGAGGAACTCCAGTTGACGCATGCGGTACTTCCCTATAAGCAAATAATGCGGCAGGAAGATACTGATCCCAAGTTTCTGGCTTCTCCTGTGCCAACTTCCGAAGAATAGAGGTGAGCGTCCCGTTAAACCGCTCTACTTGCCCGTTACTTTGGGGGTGATAGGGCGAAGTATGGATATGCCTAGTCTTGAATATTCTAAGCACCTCCTCTGTCAACTTGCCTCTAAATTGTGACCCGTTGTCTGTGAGAATTTCATGCGGGAAGCCCAATCTAGTAAAGATATTCAGTAAAGCGTCAGCTACATGCACTGAGTCGCATGCTGGCATGGCTATGGCTTCGCCCCACATGGAACAGGTGTCCACTAAGGTAAGGATATGGGAGTTCCTCTTCTTAGTTCTCAGCAGAGGTCCAATTATATCCACGGCCACTCTTTCAAATGGGGTGCCCAAGATTGGCATCTCCCCAAGGGTCGCGGGTGCCGTCCAGTGTTTTGGTGCAACTTTCTGGCACTGAGGACAAGACTTGACGAAACGTTCAATGTCGCCGGTGATCCCTGGCCAATAATAGTGGCAGGCGATCCTTTGAGTCGTGGCGCTCATTCCCATGTGTCCACTAAATGGGATAGAGTGGCCCATCTCAAGCACCTGGTTCCTATAGGTTGCAGGAACTACTAATTGGTTGTGTTCCTGTCCTTCATTTCCAGCTCGGCGATACATCAATCCATTTTTCATAAAGAAGTCTCCCTTGGTAGGTGGGTTGTGTGTCCTAGGTAATTTTTTAAAACAGGGCGCCAGTGAGGAATCTTCCATTTGGGCCCTCTTCAATTCCTCGGGGAGGATATTGGTAGGAGGTTCCTGCTCTGCGTCTTTTCTTGACTGTCCTCTAGTCTGTACGGCCGCCATGACTAGTGGTTGAGTAGGTTCTCCAAGGAACACATATCTACATCCCAAGATTAAAGAGTAGATTGGTTCTTCCATGATAGCTGCACGAATCTCTCCTGTCACATAACGAGATTCCACTCTGATAAGTGCAATTGGCAGTGTCATGGGTGCAACATCCTTCGTCGGACCTTGGATGTCGACACTCTCTTCTGTTATCTGGTCAGGGGTGACAAGAGATGCCCTGACCACCGCATCGAAAGCAAGTCCTGTGTCATAAAGGCACTCCACAGATTGTCCGTTTACGAGGACTGATTCGATGACGGGAGGATGAGAAACGTTTCCGGTCCTCTGCTCCTTCCGGGGTGACGATTTTGTCTGCAGACAGGCAGCATGTTGGGGAGGAGGTCTGCGCTTGCACTCATTAGTGTTGTGATTGTTCAAGCGACAGTACTTGCACCATTTATCTCCCTGTCTCTGGTGTGGCGCAGCATTTTTCTTGTTTTGCTCTTTGTAGTTATCTTGTTTTGCGTGCTGTTTATGCGAGATGTGTGGTCCTTTGCTTTGTTGGTCTGGTTGGGAGCGAGCAGGTTGCTTTGGCGCCTGATCCGAAAACTTCTTTCTGGCTCCTTGAGACTCCATGAGAGCATTTTGGAATCGCTCTGCCAGTGTAAGAATATTTTCTAACCGGTCAGCGCCGTTTTCAGTGAGAAATCTACGCATTTCCACCGACATAGATTCTTTTAGTTGCTCTATCACAATCAGCTCTTTCAACCCGTCATAGTTCTCGGTAAAGTTTCCCAGTGTACACCACTTCACTAGGTAGTCTTCAATACGGGCTGCGAACTGTGAGAAAGTCTCTCCGGCCTCCTTCCTAGAACCTCGAAATTTTTTCCGGTAAGCCTCTGAATGAAGCTCGTACCTCACCAAGAGAGCTTTTTTCAATGCCTGATAGTCATCTTGCTCTCCGGCCGGAAGTTTATTAAAAACTTCGTAGGCGGCTCCTCTTAGGCCCTGGGAAAGTTTCAAGTTCCACTTCCGTTCTTCAAGTCCAAACCCTGTTGCAAAGCGTTCAAAGCGGTCTAAAAAGGCGTCCATGGTATCGTTCCTTTCTGAAAAAGGTTCCAGCGGAAAGTTCATGGCATTGGGTGGCGCAGGTTGCGAAGTAGGCACACCATCTGAGCGGGGTGAGTACCCTCCATCACAGTTGGAAGCCGCTGCACTTTTTGCCAGCTCTATTTGATTGGTCTGTCCCTGGATTTCCAGTTGCTTCATCTTAAGTGCATGCTCTGCTGCGGCTTTCTCTTTACGCTCCGCTGCTTCTGCTGCTTCTTTCCGCTCCGCTGCTTCTGCTGCTTCTTTCCGCTCCGCTGCTTCTGCTGCGGCTTTCCGCTCCGCTGCTTCTGCTGCGGCTTTCTCTTTCCGCTCCACTGCTTCTGCTGCAGCCTTCTCCATTGCAAGTTTCTGCACTTCCATCTCTCTTGCATGGAGTTTATCAGTCTCCTCACTCACAAATTTCATCAGATCTTTTCCACTTAACCCGTATTCACGCCCTGCCTCCATTAAACTAGTCCTAATTTTTGCGGCATCTGCCATGATATGCAGTATGGGTTCACGAAGGGAAAAATTGGCAGTGACCTCCAAGCAAATTGTTTAGACTCGCACAAGTAATTATCTCTTTAAAACCAGCTAGGTTTAAATTAGTAATCAAGTTCAAATAGTTCTTTAAAAAATCACTCACTCAGCATATTCTGAAAAATTATGTAACAGATTATCTCGAAGTTTTCTATGAAAAATTTACTAAATATTTATGATAACAATTTCTCCAGCAGTTACTGAAAAAAAAATTTTCAGTTCCCTACAGTATCCTCTGTTCTCAAAAAGTGTTTACTCTGTCCGTTTGATACTCAATTTAAAAAGTATCACTCGTGCTTTAGAGATATAAATTATTCCCCTATGAAATAGACAAATTATAGTAATAGTCAGTCTTAGAGATAATCCCTCGAAATGCCAACCAATTTTGCAATTATCGCAATTGTATGGCAGGGATGAAAATGTGATTTATCACACTTCTAAGTCCGGGTTCACTAATCCCAAGACGAGTCCACAATTGTCGTGTGGTGAGTCACTGGGGCAACTACTACAGTAGTTTTTGCCAGGAATAGTCTATGAGATATAGATATAAGGTCTCTAGAAATTGGCTCGTTAAGAAAGAATAAAGACCTATTCGAGATAGGGACAAGAAGACAGGAATGCGAATGCTTTCCACTAGACAGTGTTTTCTAATTAATTATGGAAAGAGTTCTGTTTCCCCACGACCTTAGCTTCTGCCCTTAGATCCCAAAAAGAAAAAGCCCCCAACCTCATCTGAGTAGAGAAAGGTTCCTATAGGTGAATGTGTAACACCGACAGCACGAGTGATACATTAACAAACTCTTGATAATGATCAACCGATCGTTGGGTTTATTAATGAAATATCCACACATATAGGGTTAGTAATGGTTAGAACGTGATGATGGTGAAAGACGATTCACACAAAACACATAGATGAGATAATAAAATTACAGTTAATTAAGTAATAGTTAATTAAGAATGACACCCGTGTGTTACCGGGGTACGAAAGGGGAGCAAAGAATAGTAACACTGTCCCCTGCCAAGCATGTCGTAGAAGGCGACTAAGGAGGGTTGGGCATGGGGCCGGTTACCCCATCCTGTAAAAAATTTAAACCACAAAAAACTTCAACAAATATGGACAAGTCAAATAAAGAAAATAAAACACAGCCATCCAAGACAGGGGAAGGTCCTCTCGTGGGGAGGCGTATGATGCAACACAGAGAAAGCCGAAAGGAGTCTGTGTTGCTGACTAACCTTCTTTCTTCTAGGAGAACTTCCAGATTTGGCACCTGGAATGTTCGGACATTAAACGAACAAGGGAAAGTGGCGCAAGTAGCAGCAGAAATGAGGGAATACAAAATCGAGGTTCTGGGAATGTGTGAAACAAAGTGGAAGGGGGTAGACAGGAAGAAACTCATCACAGGTGAATTGGTGCTGTCCTCAGGACATGAAGACGAAAGTTCACACCACAGTGAAGGGGTAGCTCTTATGTTATCTAAAGAAGCACAGAAAGCACTCATTGAATGGGAAGCTGTTGGACCCAGAATAATAACAGCTACTTTCAAAACAGCTAAAAGAAAATTCATGTAAATGTCATCCAATGTTATGCACCAACTAATGACAAAGAAGAGTCTGTGAAAGAAGCATTTTATACTAAACTACAGGAAATTATGGATAAAGTAAAAAGAAGAGACATCACAATTTTGATGGGTGACATGAATGCAAAGATAGGTACAGTCAACACCGGATTTGAAGAAGTCATGGGAAAACATGGGCTAGGAGTAATGAATGAAAATGGAGAACTATTCGCAAACTTCTGTGCTTCAAATCAACTGGCTATAGGAGGAAGCATGTTTCCACATAAGAGAATACACAAGGCAACATGGATATCACCAGACCATAGAACAGAAAATCAGATTGATCATATATGCATAAACAAGAAGTTTAGATCATCATTGCAGGATGTAAAGGTATATAGAGGAGCAGATGTGGCATCAGATCACCATCTTCTGATAGCCAAAGTAAAAATGAAACTCAAGAGATATGCAACAATGCAAAATTATAGACAACAGTTTAATGTAGGACAGCTAAGAAATCAAGAAACAAGAGACAAATTTGCGGTCACAGTATCCAACAAATTCCAAGTGCTCCAACAGCTGGAAGATGTAGAGAATACAGAAGACTATTGGCAGCAGGTCAAAACTGTATGGAAGGAGACATGTGAAGAAATACTGGGGAAAAGGGAAAGACAACAAAAAGCATGGATAACAACAGAAACCATCAATAAGATAAAAGACAGAAAAAACAAGAAAGCAGAGTTAAACACAAGCAAAACCAGAAGTTCCAAAGCCAAGGCTCAAGAAGTGTACACAGAAGCAAACAAAGAAGTAAAAAGAAGTATCAAAAGAGACAAGAGGAAGTATATTGAGGAATTGGCAAGAGAGGCAGAAGATGCTGCAGCCAAAGGAAATATGAGAGAACTGTATAGCAGCACAAAGAAGCTAACAGGGAAATACAAGCAAACAAGTTGCCTCATAAAAGACAAGAATGGGAAACTGCTCAGCAATATACAAGAGCAAATGAAGAGGTGGACAGAATATTTTGGGGACCTTCTCAATAGACCAGCTCCACAAAACCCGCCGGACATCCAGCCAGCAGAAGAAGAGCTACAAATTAACGGTGAAAGACCAACGAAGGAAGAAATAAAGAAAGCCATAAAGCTTCTAAGAGATGGAAAAGCGTCTGGACCTGATGGCATTCCAGCAGAGGCCATCAAAGCAGATATCGACACGGCTACAGAGATGTTATATAAATTACTTGGTAAAGTCTGGGAAAAGGAAGAGATACCAGCAGAATGGAAGGAAGGATATCTGGTTAAGTTGCCTAAGAAGGGAAATTTACAAGAGTGCACAAATTATAGAGGAATAATGTTACTATCAGTGCCAGGAAAAGTATTAAACAGGATTATCCTTGAGAGATTAAAAGAGTCCATAGACAAGAAACTGAGAGATGAACAAGCAGGTTTTCGACAAAACAGATCATGTACAGACCAGATAGCCACTTTGAGAATAATAGTTGAACAAAGTCTGGAATGGAATTCACCACTATACATCGGATTTGTGGACTACGAAAAGGCATTTGACAGTGTAGACAGAGAATCACTTTGGAAATTGATGAGGCATTATGGAGTTCCCCTGAAGATCATTAATTTAATAAAGAAAACATATGAAGACATGACATGCAGAGTTCTTCACGAAGGACAGCTTACAGAACCGTTTGGGATAAGAACAGGAGTGCGACAGGGATGCCTCTTGTCTCCATTTCTTTTCTTGCTGGCAATAGATTGGGTTATGAGATCATCGACAACACACAACAGAAATGGAATCCAGTGGACTCTGACTAAGCAGTTGGATGATCTGGATTTTGCTGATGACTTGGCTCTTCTGTCCCATAACCGTAATCAGATGCAGGACAAATTGAAAACACTCGATGAGAGGTCACAGCAATTGGGTCTGAAAATACACAGGGAAAAGACAAAATAATGAGAATAAATGCAGGTAATGATAACAGGGTTGAACTTGAAGAAACACCAATACAAGATGTTGAATCGTACACATATCTTGGCAGTAATATAGACAAAGTTGGAGGGACAGACATCGATATCTAAATAAGAATACAACAGGCAAGAGGAGCTTTCATTGCATTGGGAAATATATGGAGATCAAGAGAAATAGGATCCAACACGAAAATAAGAATCTTCAACTCAAATGTGAAGTCAGTCCTATTGTATGGCTCAGAGACATGGAGAACAACAAAGACAACAACCAAAAAGCTACAGACTTTCATAAATGGGTGCTTGCGTAGAATAGAGGGATTAAAATGGTATGACAAGGTTACCAACGTGGAACTGATGACAAGAACTAGACAAGTGCCAGTGGAACAAGAAATGAGAAGAAGACGATGGCGATGGATAGGACACACACTGAGGAAACCTGTTGATAGCATTACAAGGCAGTCCTTGTTCTGGAACCCCCAGGGCAAGAGAGGCAGAGGAGACCAAGAAGTACATGGAGAAGAGAGTTGGAAACAGAGGTGAAAATGATGAGGAAAACATGGAAAGAACTTGAGATGATGGCACGTGACAGGAGGACTTGGCATGTGTTTGTTGAAGGCCTATGTAACCGGGGCATGTATTCCTTAGGACTGGAACGGCACCATATTACATTCATGTGGCAGTGCCGGTATATGCAGTATTTTCAGTTTACTTTACAGAGAGCAGATGTTTAACTGGCCTAATCACCAGAGATTTAGATTTCTCTCTTAAATTTGTGTTACCAGGTTCGATTTTCTTCTCTTAGGTGTTGATGTAGCGAATTTAATTGAAATAGACAGGTTTCTTATCTAGATCTCAAAACTGTAGTAATTCACCTTCTCAACGGCGTTCGATTTCATGCAAAACTTTAATATCTTTCAGCACGAAACTTAAAATTTCAACAAAGTCTGGAATTTAGAACATTTTTACAATAATAAGCATAATAAAGTTTTATCATCTCATCAGATGCTTTCATCGATGCAAAAATCCCTTTTTTTGCATCTTTGTCTCGTAGGCCTACTCAATTGTCAAATATGGCGAACCTTCTCATTCCTCCGTGTTCCTTCCTTTAAGTTACAGTCTTATTTTAGGTTCGACTACATTTACCCATCTCCTCAGATTTGTCCTTGATTTCTTTATTGTCATAAGCATTCCTGGAGTTAAATGCTTTCCAACACAAGAATAGTCTACTCTACCTGATTTGAGGTGTAAGACATTGTTTTTTCAAATTGACTCAAATCCTCGAGCCTAGTTCTGCTGCGACTAGGGTTGGGAGCTCTATTCAGAATACATGTTTAACTATTATCACTACTTACGCCAGTGAGAAAATATATATAACACTCAATGTCCTGAATTACACATTTTATAATAAATGTTGTAGTTTGATTTCCTCAAAACTAAGAAATATGTAGAGCTGTACCAGATACGACCTCTTGAGTTGCGCTCTTTCATTCTACTGCCAAAATGGCGTCCTGTTCCACTTTCCCCGGGGTAAATCTGAGCTATCCGATTGGTCAGGGGAAATCACCCAATTATTAGAAATGGCGTGTGGAAGCGACTCTTTGTCCTAAATATGTGACACTATTTATTATTTTCTGTTTCTCATAAAATATAAAATTATAGGGTGGTCTGTGCTTCCTCTGTCTTGTAAGAATATAGTCTGTTTCCAAAGGAACAACTATGTACACGGCCACATATAGATCCCGGGGCTCCGCAAATGTATCCCGTAGGGAGACATTTGAGTACTATCAATAACAAAAATCCATCCCCAAAAATTTCTAAGTTCAAAAAATTTTTCAGAAAAATTTAAAGTTCAAAAATTTTTCTAAGTCCAAAAATATTTCCAAAAAATTTAATCTAATTCCTATACTGGGGTCCTATGTCTATATGAGGTCGTCTGCTATGTAAAAAAAAACTAGTAGTGGACATCAACTTCAAAAAGTGTAACTTATTCATCACATCATAATATTTTTCACCAAATTTACAAATTGGCAACACTGCCCAACAAAATCTGCAAAACACTCATAAGGTCATCACTAAAAAAAATGTGACGAGTGGCAACACTGGGGAATGAACAATAAACTATCTTATTTGCAGAACTTGGCTGGATTATCATAATCTATTACATTTCATTCAAAAATATAGTTGATTACATTCTCTTGGATGTGGTAGGGGTGTTATCTCTTTTCTGTACTGTTATTTGCTCCATATTAAAAGCCTGCAAGTACTAAAAAAATCTTTTTTTTTTTTTTTTTTGCGTACTTATTTATTCTATTTCCCAAGTACTCTGCAATATTCCAAGAAATGTCCAAAATCTCTAATTCCTATGGTAATGGCAATCCACTTTCATAGAATAGCCAATGTTTTCATGGGTACTCATCATCTTCTTCTTCTTTTTTTTCCAGTGAATGAGCCACTTGCTCATTATTACATGTAGAAAACATCTCTAAACATAATATGCATATTTATCAGACGATAATACAACCAGCATCATTTTTATAAGTAATCATTTTTCACAATAAAAGCATTAAAACCTCATGGCTTATCCTTATTTATTTATCTGAATGTTTCCTTGTTATAGACATTTTCCAAATGGTAAGTGTATAAACTCGTTCTAAGTCCGTCACTGTAGAAAATGTTCTATATTACATTTTTTTTTTTTCTTCAAAATATGTGATGTTTGTTTCCAATATCCGTACGTCTGGTGGTGATCCTGTCCATTAGTCAGTTATTTCTAATCATTCCTTCTTTTCTGTCAATACAGTATTTTTTTTTTGTGAACTCTTTCCTAGAAATATTATTTTATATATATATTTATTCTTCAAAGATCTTCTTTGACTTCCCATACATCAATTTTCAAACATCACATTATTCAGCAACCAACAGACGAATGTGTTACTATCATATTATGAAATATAAGGGAAAAGAAAAATATAGTTTCCAAATCATCATGAATTTTCTACATTGGGTTCCGTATTACTTTATTTTCTCTTTTAAGACAACTGCTTATACTCTTGACAATATGTATCCATGTTGTCACTCTCGAGGCATCCTTGTATACAATTTATATTTGTCTCCTTTTTTTTTCATAACACCAATGTATCATTTATGGTGTTCCAATATCATTGTATCTATTCTAGTCCTCCTGTTATCTTGAGAATTCATCCTTAGTAACTCCCTATGTACCTTATCTAGCAATACCTTTATGCAAAACACATCAAACAATTATTTATGGAACTATCAACTGAGATGTAAGAACTTTTGACAATATGAGATGAAAAAAAAATTTTGGGGTCATCACTCAAAAAAAATGTGACATAGAAAGGAAGAAAATAATCAATTGATCGTGAGGAATCTACAATATTCTCGTAAGACAAAGTTCCTGGCACTCTGACTACTATTTATCCATATTATTTCTGGTTATCCTTGCATACAGTGTACCATTTCCATTTTCTTTATAAGTCCAATTCCTCGCTCATGGTGCTCCAATATTTAAAATGTGGATCCTTCCTATTCCTCTTATTCTGTACTGGAAATATATCCTTATTAATTGTCCATGTACTATATTTGCGAATATTTATCATCAATATATCAACTAATCATTTATAGAACTATTAACATAAATGTCTAGACTTTACCAAAACATGAACAAAAACATGTCTTTTTACATATGTGCAAAATTTCGACACCAACTCTGCCTTCGCTGGTCGAGGGTTAGTCAGAGTTATGTGGTGCCTGTAACATCCGCTGACTACAGCCAGATGGGTGACTTATGGTACTTATAATTCAAAAATCTCATCCGTCAGTTATCTTAAGTGTGGGGCGGGGGTCTATTTCATGGTGTCCTTGACCAAGTTTGCTGCATTTCCAATCTCCATGATATATCTGTGACATGTCTGTCCTTGGGATAACATTTTTTTTTTTTTTTTTATCCAATATCCTCGGGGTGAGCAAATCTCAGTGTGTCCACTTTCATCAATCATTTATTTATTTTCTCTCCTGTAATTCTGGGTATGTTATGAGTATAGTAAATTGTCAATTTATTCCAACTATCTTACAACATTCTGTAATTCGTGATAAGGAATAGTCATTTGTTATACAACAATGTTCATATTACAAAGGCAATAAGCAAAAATCAAAAAAAAATATCTTCTCCAAAATGCGGATGCATCTCTATTTCCTTTACCTCTGGGCGTAGCAATTATTCAGTCATTATTTTTTTTCTCCATTATTTAATCTCCATTTTGTGTCCTTAGTACCTGTGGTTCCATGGGATTATCATAATTCATTTGTGTCTCTTGTCTACTGATAATCCTTCAATAATGACTTCAAATATGGTCCTCATATGTGCAACAATCATCTGCTCTGATTTGTTCCATGGTATTCATCAAATATTCTATTATATCCTTGTCTTATCTCGTAACCACGAAAGACTAAGATTATCCCTCCAATGTTAATGTGGGGGATTTTGTGCATAAACATTTCAACAAAATCTCAGCTGTGACAACATAAAGTTTCACCTTAATATAAAATGGCATTTTCATCATACATAACCAGTTGCTTCTTCATCTCATGTGTCATTAGTGGTTATCATGCGGTAATGGGGTGTTCAATGTGGGTTCAGCATATACAAATGCTGTAAAGGGGTATTTCATTTGCTAGGTCAGCATGTGCAAATGCTATTTCTTTAACATGGGCAAAGGCATCATCAACAAATAGGTGTAATGTGTTCAATCTGGGGTTAGCATATACTAATGCTCTCAAGGGATTCTTCATTTGCAGAAATTCAGCATGCGCAAATGTCATTGGGGTATTTGTGATAGGCAGTATCAACAAAAATTGTTGGAGTATCAGAGATCATGCTGGTGAATGGAGCGTGGAATATGATCAGTTACAAAAGTGGAGATGAATGTTACAACAGAATAGTGTGACACATGTGTTATAGGTAAAGTTGTGTAGCATTCTAAATATTAAGAAAATGTATGTAACTAAATAAGGGTGTCTGTAAACTCGTAACACCGTGTGTTATCAATTGTTTTAACATTTTTATTTCACAATTATGCTATCTAAAGAAAATCCTCCGTGTGCTGGTCTTGATTTCTTTCTGGGCATCCGTATTCTAAGGCTGGAAAAAATAACTTTCTCAGTGAGGCTTTGACATCTTAGTCTGTAAGCAAGTCATTTGAATTGTCCAAAAACTGAAAATAGAGTACATGGGGAGAGTTAGTACATTGTTTAAAAGGTTTGTTCACATATGCGTTGACCGTGTTCGGATTTGCGAACATATAAAACACTTGGGCGTGTTTTTCAGAACAGCTTCGCTAGTTCCTTCACCATCTCTAACCTTGCAATGTCCCGACTGCTTAGGCGAGCATCATACTGAGTAGCAGTGGTGACGGGTGTGATAGGCGACGACACTGCATTTGCTGATTGTTGGGACACTGAGGACATTGACGAATGCGGTGATGGTTTTACTGTGGTGAGGGTTTGTATGGCTGGAACATCTGTTGGTTTTGAGGCAGGTATATGTTTCGCCTTGATTTTTCTTCTGACCTGGTTGTGCTGAACGTTAGCACTGGTTACAATGGGCACAGTAATTTGCACACTGTTGTTTTTGACTAGTTGAGATGAGGCTAACACTTCTCGGCTTGGTTTTGGAACATGATTGCGTTTCTTCAGAATCTTTCGTCTGATATAGTTGTGCTGTATACGCGGAATTTTGTTGCTAGGGATTGAGTCATCAGATTCTGTTTTATAGGCGCGTTTGACGCTGGAGCTGACTGGTACAAATAATGTACTATCCGCATCACTGGTTTCAATGGAACTAGCTGTATCAATGTCTGTTTCTTGTTGGTATAATTCTACCATTTTTCTGTCATTATGTTCGTTGGGGTCTGACAAAGCTATGCTGTCTTGTTCTGTTTCGTCTCCATAAAGATCGCTGGTATATGGTTCAACAATCTGCTTGGGTATAGTTTCTTCAGGATCTGATTGTTTTGAACGAGCAATCTTGTTCTTGTGGTATAGCAGTGTTTGGTTTTCACTAGTGTTAAAACTAGAACTGCCTGAACTGGGGGTGTGATAGGTATCAGCTGACGATTTATCACTGCGGGAGTAAGTTTGAGTGTGGATATAAGGTGTTTTCGTGTTGTCATCGTGTGACGTCTGTGGCATGATTTCTTCATTTCTAATGCGCAGGTCTCTGTCTTGTAGTCTATTACGTAATTCAAGTGGTGGGATATCTTCTTCGCTTTCGGACGAGTCTCGTTGTTGTCTTGCTCGATGTATTTCATCTGTGGGTGGTCTGGGTATGTGGTCGTCTTGGTAAAATTCAGAGTCTGTCGTCTCTGACTCTGATATGTCAGACGAATCTGTGCTGGATGGATTATAATTTAGGGTGGCTTTTCTGACTGGTCTTGTATTTGTCGTCAGAGGCGGAATGGGCCGGTGATTATCAATTTTTATTTGTTTTACGTGAGCTTTTGTTTGGTGTTGTTTCTCTTCATTCCAAATAATGAAGTTTACAGGCGTAGTTTGTTTCATGATTTTGTAGCCATCTAACCATCGGTCATCGAATTTTGAACTGCGTACATGTTTCTTGTAGTATACTCTGTCTCCTATTTTGTACGTTGGTAGCTTGGCTGATTTATCATGTTGTTTCTGTTTCTTGTGAAATGCCTTCTGCGTATTTCGTTGTGCAATCTGGTGAGCTTTATACTTTTCTTGAAGGATTATTTCGATGGGGTCTTCTCCCATGTATTTTCTTTGTGGGCGAAGTAGGTTGTCTAACGGAAAGTTTGGTTCTCTTCCGTATAGCATGAGAAAGGGTGACATTCCTGTGGTATCGTTCACGTTTACTCGGATGGCTTCAAGAGCTTGGTTAATGTATAGGTCCCAGTATTGGTGGTTCCCCTTGATATATTTGCTAATAATATCATGTAGGGTGGCGTGCATGCGTTCATTTCTGCCATTTGCATTTGGGCAATAATAAGTGGTTGTAGTATGCTCAATATTCAGCTGGTGTAAGGTGGCTTTAAATGGGTTACCTATAAACTGTTTACCGTTGTCTGAAATGATTCGTTTTGGACAGCCATGCCTGGGAATGAATTCTTGTAAAAAAATTTGCGTGATGGACTGCGATGTGGCATCACTGAGTGGGTAACTTTCTGGCCAAACAGAGTATTGGTCAACTATGTGCAGGAGGTATTTGTTGCCTGATTGGGTGAGTGGGTAAGGACCTGATAAGTCAATGCTCACTGTTTGCATGGGGTAATGGGAAGGTTGCATTTCTTGAAGGGGAATTAAATGTGGCTTCATGTTTCTCAATTTACATGTTCTACAGGTGGCTACATATTCTGTAATGTCCTTGTAGAAAGTTTGCCAATAATACCTTTTCTTTATGACATCAATTGTTTTGTCTCTTCCCATGTGCCCGTTGTTATCATGAAACTGTAGCAATACTTCTGGGACTAGATGTGCTGGAATGACTTTTCTTAGTGTCCCTTCTTGTTTCTGATCAATATAGTATAGAATTCCATCCGTTGGGTGTACTGTAAAATCTTTACTTTTTGTTGGGTTTTCTTTCACGTATGTGAGCAGCTTGACAATTTCTGCATCTTTCGCTTGTTCTACTCTCATGTCAAACATCTCTTGGCTTTCTTCTTCTACTTGAGTGGCGGAATCTGAGGTACTTCTTCGACTTGATGAAGTAATTTCATTAATTTCTTTAGCATTATCGTCAATCTCTGAGGATGTGCCATCATTTTTGACTCTATTTGTTTTCACTTCAGTTTCATCATCATATTTAATCCTGGATAAGAGGTCTGCACAGGTGTTCATTTCGCCTGGGATATGTTCGATAGTGGTGTCGTAGGACTGTAAATTCATTGCCCATGTCTGTAACTTCTTTGGCTGTTCTTGTGTTTTGGTGAGCCAGTTAACCAAAGGTTGATGATCAGTTCTTATAATGAGTTTAGTTCCTCTGACGTAAAAGTCAAACTTTTGTACTGCATAGTGAATAGCATATGCTTCTTTCTCAGTGGTGGTCCACCGTTTTTGTGACTTTGACAATGCGTGGGATAGGAATGCAATGGGTTTCTCATTTGGAATGTTTGGTAGGATGGGTGTTTCATCTTCTAGTACAGGTTGGACCAAACAAGCACCAATTGCGTTATCTGAGGCATCGGCGTATAGTATCATGGGCTGAGAAATATCTGGATGTCCAAGCAGTGGGATGGTGGTTAGGGCATTTTTTAGATACTCAAAGGATCTCTGGCAGTCTTCTGTCCATTTGAAGCGTGCATACTTGCGGGTAAGGGCTATCAAAGGCTCTGCTGCTCTGGAGAAATTGATGATGTGGCGCCTATAGTACCCTATTGTACCAATAAATGAGCGTGTTTGTCTCACCGTCTTGGGGCTAGGCATTTCTCTTATGGCTTTGACTTTATCTTCATCAGGTCTGACGCCATGTCTATTGATGACAAAGCCTAAATATTTTGTTTCTGTCTTTAGAAACTCACACTTCGACAGTTTTAACTTTATTTGGTGATGCCTGAGTCTATCAAACACTGTTTCAACCTTGCGGAGGTGGTCTTCCATCGTGCCTGCGGTATGTATCAGGATATCGTCTATGTATGCCAGGGCAAATGGATGTAGACCCTTTAACACTTCATCCATGAGTGACATATATGTTGCTGGAGATCCTTTTAGACCAAATGGCATAACATTCCAAAAAAAGCTTCCCATATGTGAACAGAATGTGGATTTCTGTTTTGCCTCAGGTGTCATGGGGATGCACCAAAAGCCTGACCTTGCATCAAGTGTGGTAAAGTATGTAGACTTTCCTAACGTCGCAAGTAGATCGTCTATCCTGGGGAGGGGGTAGGAAATGACTTTTG
This sequence comes from Oreohelix idahoensis, assembly GCA_024509875.1. Classification (NCBI taxonomy): domain Eukaryota; kingdom Metazoa; phylum Mollusca; class Gastropoda; order Stylommatophora; family Oreohelicidae; genus Oreohelix; species Oreohelix idahoensis. The sequence goes on along the minus strand of JAMPIV010010110.1, from coordinate 81,627 downwards.
TGATTTTGTTAAGGGCACGGTAGTCGCAGCAAAAGCGACTGGAGCCGTCTTTCTTTGTTACGATCACTATGGGTGAGGACCATTGGGAACGGGATCTTTCGATGATTCCTGCCTGTAGCATTTCATTTATAGACCTTTCCACGAGTTCTCTGTTTTTCAAGGGCGTATGATAGGGTTTCATATGTATTGGCTCCTCTGTGGTTGTTTGAATGTCCATTGTGACAGTGTTAGTTCTGCCTAATTCCATGTCATTGAGTGCGAATACATCCTGGTGCTTTTCTACAAACGTTTTCAAACGTTGCTTATTATCTTCTGTGGCATTCAGGGTTGCAAGTAACTGAGCTATTCTCTCTCTGTATTTATGATCTGCTATGATATCTCTGGTCTGTCTTGATGCCTCCGTTTCATTCCCATAATTTTGGGACATTTTTCTTGCATCTTGTGAAAATCTCTGCTCCTGGTATGTGGCTTTCTTTTGCGTAGTTCTTTGCCGTTCATTGGGCTGTGCTTGGTACTGTCTCCTCTGCCATGTACTGTGTGCATTTCCATTTGTCACTGCATTTACTGTATATTCATTTCTTATTATATTTCTGGGGTAGTCGTTGTTGTGCCATTTTTTCTGATTATTTCTGCCGTAACTGCGCTTATCCGCGTACGTTACTGTATTTCTTCTGTTTGTGCTATAGGGCTGTCTTCTTTCCCTGGGCGAAAATTTTTCATTCTTTCTGTTTCCAACTTTGCTGCTATAGTATCCTCCTGTGGTATAGTCATATAAGAATTCTTCCTTTTCTTCGGAAATTTCAATTGGTTTTGGGACTTTATCATATCCACCTGTTTTTGAGTTATATTGATACTCCATGGGGCATGTATCACTGTCTTGTCGCTTTGGATATCCTCCTGGCAAGACAATTTCTGTTTCTCTGTTACTCTGTGATATACAGCACTTCATCTTTTCTCTTGGTGTGCTGGGGCGCAAGAATGAGTAATTATAGTCATTTTCATACTGTGGCCTTTCTCTTCTTATGTATGGACTGGTTCGTTTCTGCCATCTGGGTAGGGTATGCTGTGGTGTAACATAACTGTGACTGATGTTACTGCCTTTTTCTGCATAAGCCTTATAACTGTTTACTTTCCGTGTACTATGGTTATTTGTACTGCGATTTCGTGCATTATGTCCAGTGGGAGTGGTTGAGACAATTTGTGGATGGTCTCTATTGGTTTTGGTTTGTCTTATTGTTGACGTATCCACTTGCGCTACAACTGTGCCTCTTTTTATAGTGGTAGTTTTTCCTGACATATTCAATATCATGATGGGGAAATCTCTGGACTTCGAGACTTCAGCGATTCCCTCTGTAATTTGCAACAATGGGTCATCAATAATGCTTTCTTCTGCTAGGGGCTGTACTTGAATTGATTGCCCTGGTGTTATGTACTCAGAATTTTTTACTCTGCCTTTTGCTATGACCAGGGAGTTTGGAGCCACCGTTATGGGAGCTGTAATCCTTACCAAAGACGCTATGTGGATATCGTCCTGGAGATCTATGTACGTATTGTTGACTTTGATTTTGTGGAGGTCATAGTATATTCGAACTTTGTGTTTGTTAAAAAAATCTCTCCCTAGGATAAGATTTCTAGACATTCCTTTAGTAATGACAAATGGGTGTTCAAAATTTGTTTCGCCTAAGGAAAATTTTAGCCATGCTGTCCCAACTGAATTTAGTCTTTGTCCCGTGACTGAAGCTAGGTGTGTTTTGGACGGTTGAAATCGTACTAAGTGTTGGATCCTCTTGAACAGCTGGAACCTAATAAGGCTGATGGATGCTCCTGTATCTACCAGTGCCCTATATTGTTGGCCCTGTATAGACATGATGCAGGAACTGGGGTCCGGATGTATTTTAGTTCCATCATGCAACATTTCTTCATATTGTATTTTACTGGATGGGCCCACTTGACAATTTCTGTTCTGTGTTGTTTCTTTTGTTTTGGACCAGTTTCTGTGATTGTTGCCCTCACTAACGGTCCTGTTTAGTGAGTGGCGCGGCCGTTTCCCTGACGCATGAGGGGTTGAGGTGCGCCTCTGGTATACTGATTTCTGGTGTAATCACGTGGGGGTGGTGCGGGTTGTTGTGGTTGGTAACCTCCTCTTCTGAATGGTGCATGATTGTAATTTGCTCTACAGGACTTGTAACCATGTCCGAGCCTACCGCATGTAAAGCATCCGTTTGTATTGACATTATTGACGTCGTTTTGCCTCTGTGTGGGGGGTCTATAATTGCGGGGTCGTTCATCACGTTGTCGTGGGCGAGTCCATTGCCTCCTGGTATGGTCAACTTCCATAGGCTCATGCTCATCATAGTCCCTATATTCTGGTCGGGGTTCCCTACCTGCTCTTTGTTGGAACCTTCGGTGAAGATTTTCCTCCTGTATTGCTGCTTGGATTGTTTCAGCAATAGTCTTGGTGTCTTTTCTAATAAGATGCCTTCTGATATTTTCCGCTCTAAGGCCATCGGCAAATATCCCCACTAACTGTATTTCTACATCAGGTGTGGTAGGGATTTCTCCGCAAAATGCCTCTTCTGCCATATTGAGGAATCGATCTCCAAAAAGTTGTACCGATTCATCTCTTTCCTGTTTCATGCTTCTAAGGACTGACCAAGCATGCATTTTGTCTATGATTTCCCCATATCTCTGGGTGAGCTCTTTTTTTAGGGACTCGTAGGTTTCTGTGGGGTACTGCTGGGACCTCCTTCTTAAAAAATCAGTCACGTACGAATCAGAACCTAACAGAGCGATTTTCTTTTTCTCTTCATCCGTTGTTGCCTCTGCTAGTGCCGCAAATTTTTCCATGTCGGACAACCATCTTCTGAATTTTTTCTTGTTGCCATCGAACGGCTGAACAATGGATCTAACCTGTGTGAATTTCGCGTAGTTGTCATTTTTCTGTAGGGTTTCAGTAATTTGCCGTAGCGCTATTATTGTTGGTCCTTCCATATTTTGTCTGTCCTGGGGCTGCAGTGGTTGTGTATTTACGGGTTGGTTCTGTGGTTGTTGTTGTTCCACACCCAGCTGTTGAAAATTTTGTAGTAAATCGTCCATGGTCTATGATCGCTAGTTATTCGCTTTATCAAAGAGAAGTGGTCACGGGCACCATATTACCAACATGTAACCGGGGCATGTGTTCCTTAGGACTGGAACGGCACCATATTACATTCATGTGGCAGTGCCGGTATATGCAGTATTTTCAGTTTACTTTACAGAGAGCAGATGTTTAACTGGCCTAATCACCAGAGATTTAGATTTCTCTCTTAAATTTGTGTTACCAGGTTCGATTTTCTTCTCTTAGGTGTTGATGTAGCGAATTTAATTGAAATGGACAGATTTCTTATCTAGATCTCAAAACTGTAGTAATTCACCTTTTCAACAGCGTTCGATTTCATGCAAAACTTTTAATATCTTTCAGCATGAAACTTAAAATTTCAACAAAGTCTGGAATTCAGAACATTTTTACAATAATAAGCATAATAAAGTTTTATCATCTCATCAGATGCTTTCATCGATGCAAAAATCCCTTTTTGCATCTTTGTCTCGTAGGCCTACTCAATTGTCAAATATGGCGAACCTTCTCATTCCTCCGTGTTCCTTCCTTTAAGTTACAGTCTTATTTTAGGTTCGACTACATTTACCCATCTCCTCAGATTTGTCCTTGATTTCTTTATTGTCATAAGCATTCCTGGAGTTAAATGCTTTCCAACACAAGAATAGTCTACTCTACCTGATTTGAGGTGTAAGACATTGTTTTTTCAAATTGACTCAAATCCTCGAGCCTAGTTCTGCTGCGACTAGGGTTGGGAGCTCTATTCAGAATACATGTTTAACTATTATCACTACTTACGCCAGTGAGAAAATATATATAACACTCAATGTCCTGAATTACACATTTTATAATAAATGTTGTAGTTTGATTTCCTCAAAACTAAGAAATATGTAGAGCTGGGCTAGATACGACCTCTTGAGTTGCGCTCTTTCATTCTACTGCCAAAATGGCGTCCTGTTCCACTTTCCCCGGGGTAAATCTGAGCTATCCGATTGGTCAGGGGAAATCACCCAATTATTAGAAATGGCGTGTGGAAGCGACTCTTTGTCCTAAATATGTGACACTATTTATTATTTTCTGTTTCTCATAAAATATAAAATTATAGGGTGGTCTGTGCTTCCTCTGTCTCGTAAGAATATAGTCTGTTTCCAAAGGAACAACTATGTACACGGCCACACCTATGCTCCTTTGGGAGTGGAGGGTTATGAATGAATTAAGAATGAACTGGTGTAAAGTGAAATGATGATGTGATATGATACGTGTTACCAAGATGGTGAGTACTCTACACAGTCCATGTGTCTCTAAATGCTTCTCCTAGATATGAGGATTCACATGTATGCATAAAATGTCCCAAGTTGTTATACGTTATGTCGAATGGGGTATCTCTAAGCTGAGGACGTTCTGATGAATACTGTTGTCGTACGGAGAACGCTGACGAGATATCTATGTATATTCCTTCACTGTTTGAGTATATCTCTGTAGTGTTGATCAACAGTTAATAGCTGTCTGTTGTCTAATCTCCCGACGGTACTGGTCAGACTGGATATCTTCACGAAATGTTAGTGATGTGTAGACTCATAATCTTGCGTATGTAGTCGTGATTCATATACTTTCGAGTCTGCTTCATAAAATGCGCTTAAGAGTGTGTTGCACGTGGTATAAATATCCGATTCCTCTTTTGAGCTCTTTTGCTTGACTTCAGATAATAATGATCTTTCGAGTGATTTGAATTTATGATGACTCTGTATTGAACTTGTGATAACGATGTATTGAACTTGTGAGCAAGCAGTATATGGTGACGAAAAATGCTGCGTCCACCTTATGACTTGTGGGTGAGACAATATTCCTTTTTAATTGAGGAATGAAAGATGTCCTATGGCGAATTCTGCTAGCCAAATGTCCGTTTTTGATAACTTATTTCTGGTTAGACGTCAGACACGTTGCGTGTAGACTCAGACTTCTGATGAACTGAAGACACACAAAAGTCTTCGTAAGTTTTCACATTTAACATCACTGGTTGACTTGCATTTAAACTATTGCTCATTATTCATCTCTCTCTCTCTCTCTGAGTTCAATTCTAATGATGTTAAATATCTTGTGCATGAGAGTGTGTGCGCATGGGAGACTGTGATGATGATAAAGGTGAAATATGAACTATTAATTACCTCCTATCATCCTATCATCTTCTAGGAAAATCTTCTGATTTTATTAATCAGTTATGCCAAGAATTATTTAAAACTTTATCTTTCGCACATTTTAGCTGTGAGGTTAAAATAAACAAAACTAAGAAAATGTATTAATAAGTATAAGATCTACTAACCTTCTTTTCCCTTCGCAAAATCCTTTAAGAACACAATTAATCACAGAACTGAATTATCATCCACTCTGAATAAACACGTGTATTAGGCTATGCGTTTTTGGGTTTAATCTCTTCCTCACAAGGTAAAAACTGGACTCCTTCCTAGAACAAGCTACGCAGTAGATTATATTTCTGCCAGTCAAATATGGGTTTCTTGTACAGCTCATACCAACCAATCATCAATGGCCCCTCTGGTCACTCATTCACAGGATCGCTCTTTTCCCCTGTCAGTCCAAACGTGGGTGTAGTTTGACCTCTGATTGTTTATTGTTCACCTGGCCAAGATGGGCGTCCAATGTGGTAAATCAACGCTTGTCTGAACCGCGGCCGACCCAAGATAACACCATTACAGCATGAGACGTTTTCCCCTGGCCAATCTGGGCGTCCAATGTGGTGTCACAGAAATTACAGCATGCCCAGATGTATTTTTACCAGATTTATCACGATACAATGTGGGCTTCAAACGATACTGTCAGGCATGTGGACTCAATCAAAGGATTTTATTTCCCCCGATGAAAGAGCAAATGTGGTTCTCTAGATACCGGTCGCGAGTAATCACAACAATGAAATAGCAAATGTGGATCGCAAATATGAGATGAAAGAGCAAATGTCGGAGAAAATACAATATGAAAAATGTAGGAAAAGATGGAGCAACAAGGCCTTTGCGCTCGTTTATCACACGTGCCATCCGCTCAAGTTCTTTCCATGTCCTCATCATTTTCACCTCTGTATCCAGTTCTCTTCTCCATGTGTTTTTTGGTCTACCTCTGCCTCTCTTTCTCTGTGGATTCCAGAACAAGGACTGCCTTGTAATGCTATCAACAGGTTTCCTCAATGTGTGTCCTATCCATCGCCAGCGTCTTCTTCTCAATTCTTGTTCCAATGGCACTTGTCTGGTTCTTGTCATCAATTCCACATTTGTGACTTTGTCATACCATTTCAGTCCTTCTATTCTACGCAAGCACCCGTTTATAAAAGTTTGTAGCCTTTTGGTTGTTGTTTTTGTTGCTCTCCATATCTCAGAGTCATACAATAGGACTGACTTCACATTTGAGTTGAAGATTCTTATTTTCGTTTTGGACTTGATTTCTCTTGTTCTCCATATGTTTCCCAATGCAATGAAAGCTCCTCTTGCTTTTTGTATTCTTATTTTGATGTCACTGTCTGTCCCTCCAACTTTGTCTATATTACTTCGAAGATATGTGTAAGATTATACATCTTTTAGTGGTGTTTCTTCAAGTTCAACCTTGTTATCGTTTCTTGCATTTATTCTCACAATCTTTGTCTTTTCCCTGTGTATTTTCAGGCCCACTTGTTGTGACCTCTCATCGAGAATTTTCATTTTCTCTTGCATCTGATTATGGTTATGGGACAGAAGAGCCAAGTCGTCTGCAAAATCCAGATCATCAAGCCGTTTAGTCAGATTCCACTGGATTCCATTTCTGTTGTATGATGTCTATGTTTTCATAACACAGTCTATTGCTAGTAAGAAAAGAAATGGAGACAAGAGGCATCCCTGTGTCACTACCGTTCTAATCCTAAACGGTTCTGTAAGTTGCCCTTCATGAAGAACTCTACATGTCATATCTTCATAGGTCTTCTTTATTAAGTTAATGATCTTCATGGAAACTCCATAATGCTCATCAATTTCCAAAGCGATTCTCTGTCTACACTGTCAAATGCCTTTTCATAGTCCACGAATCCGATGTGTAGCGGTGAATTCCATTCCAGACTTTGTTCAACTATTATTCTCAATGTGGCTATCTGGTCTGTACAGGATCTATTTTTTCGAAAACCTGCTTGTTCATCTCTCAGTTGCTTGTCTATGGACTCTTTTAATCTCTCCAGGATGATTAAGTTTAATACTTTTCCTGGCACTGATAGTAACATTATTCCTCTATAATTTGTGCACTCTTGTAAGTTTCCCTTCTTAGGCAACTTGACTAGATAACCTTCCTTCCATTCTGCTGGTATTTCCTCTCTCTCCCAGACTTTGCCAAGTAGTTTGTATCATATCTCTGTAGAGGTATCAATATCTGTTTTGATGGCCTCTGCTGGAATGCAATCTGGACCAGCTGCTTTTCCATCTTTCAGAAGCTTTATGGCTTTCTTTATTTCTTCTCTACTTGGTCGTTCACAGCTGATTTGTAGCTCTTCTTCTGCTGGCTGGATGTCTGGGGCATTAGTTGGAGATGGTCTATTGAGAAGTTCCTCAAAATGTTCTATCCATCTCTTCATTTGTTCTTGTATATTACTAAGCAATTTTCCATTCTTATCTTTTATTAGGCCATTTGCTTGCTTATATTTCCGTGTTAGCTTTTTTGTGTTGTTGTACAGGTCCCTCATATTTCCTTGTGCTTCAGCTTCCTCTGCTTCCCTTGCCAAATCATCAATATATTTCATCTTGTCTCTTCTGATGTTTCTTCTTACTTCTTTGTTTGCTTCTATGTACACTTCATGAGCCTTGGCTTTGGAGCTTCTGGTTTTGCTTCTGTTTAAATCTGCTTTCTTGTTTTTCCTGTCTTCTATCTTTCTAATGGTTTCTGTTGTTATCCATGCTTTATGCTGATTTTCTCTTTTTCTCAGTACTTCTTCACATGTCTCGTTCCATATATTTATTACTTGTTGCCAGTGGTCTTCCGTATCTGTTTCATCTTCCAGCTGTTCAAGTACTTGGTATTTGTTGGATACTGTGATTGAAAATTTTTCTCTTATTTCCTGATTTCTTAGATATCCCACATTATACTGTTGTCTATAGCTATATGCTGTTGTAAATTTCTTGAGTTTTAATTTTGTTTTAGCCAACAGAAGATGGTGGTCTGATACAACATCTGCTCCTCTACATACTTTCACATCATGCAATGATGACCTAAACTTCTTGCTGATGCATATGTGATCAATCTGGTTCTCAGTTCTGTGGTCTGGCGATATCCATGTTGCTTTATGAATTCTTTTATGTGGAAATATGCTTCCTCCTATAGCTAGTTGATTTGAAGCACAGAAGTTTGCTAATAGTTCCCCATTCTCGTTCATCATACCTAATCCCTGTTTCCCATGATTTCTTCAAAGCTAGTGTTGTCTGTTCCTATTTTCGCGTTTAGGTCCCCCATCAAAATTGTGATGTCCTTTCTTTTCTTATTGTCCAAGATATTTTGTAGTCTGGTGTAAAAGTCTTCTTTCACAGATTCTTCTTTATCGTTTGTTGGTGCATAACACTGAATGATGTTTATATTTACTTTCTTTTTGGCTGATTTAAATCTTGCTGTTATAATTCGGGGTCCCATTGCTTCCCATTCTATAAGTGTCTTCTGTGCTTCCTTGGACAGCATTAGAGCCACCCCGTCACTGTGGTGGGCTCTTTCCTCCTCATGTCCTGAGGACACCATTTCTCCTGTGATCAATCTCCTCTTCTCTATGCCTTTCCACCGTGTCTCGCAGAGACACAGGATATCAATCCTGTAATTTGTCATTTCAGCTGCTACTTGTGCAGTTTTCCCTTGTTCACACAGAGTGCGAACATTCCAGGTGCCAATCCTGGAGATTTTCGTAGACGAAAAAAGGTTAGTCGGCAAACCAGACTTTTTTCGGCTTTCTCTGGGTTGCTTCATGCGCCTCCTTTCCAGAGGACCTTCTTCTGTCTTGGGCGGCTGAGTTGATTTATATTCTTTATTTGACTTGTCCGTATTTGTTGAAGTTTTTGTGGTAAAATGTTTTTTACGGGATTGGGTAACCAGCCCCATGCCCAACCCTCCTTAGTCACTTTTTACGACATGCCTGGTAGGGTACAGTGTTACTATTCTTTGCTCCCATTTCGGGCCCCGGTAACACACGGGTGATAATCCGTGCATGTGATATAATCGCTTCCGGTCCTTGGTTAAAAAGTAATCATGGATTTATTATATTTTAGACAATATGAATCTACAATTGTGTTGGTGAGAGTGTATGCAAGACATCAGATGTCCATATATGGTAATACGTGACCTTTGCTGGTACGCACCTTATTTCACGTGGGAATATTTTGAAATATCACACCCTATCTGCATGATTTGAAATGATTGGATCTTTCTGATTAGATTCATAACATCATTGGGAGGAATATAGGCTGACTTTTTCGCTGTTTTATTTCTCTGTGATTTGCACGCTCGCCAAGACAACATCAGACCTTCGCCAGAGGAAGAATTAGATTCATAATTCCTAATTTTTATCCGGACCTTTTATTGGAGAACCAGTTAAGACTTGATTTCTTCTTTTCGTGGGATGTCTGTATTAACATCTAGATCATAAAGAAGAAATCATCACAGCAATCAAAGGGTTAAAGAATGGAAAAGCTCCTGGTCATGATAACTTAAATGCAGAGCTATTTAAGACAGAGCTATTAGAACCACTGTTTGCACAAGTCTGGAAAACAGGGACAACACCAACAGAGTGGAGAAAAGGAATAATTGTCTAATTGCCCAAGAAGGGAGATCTTGCAGACTGCAATAATTGGAGAGGAATCACTCTTCTCTCAGTTCCCAGCAAAATACTAGGCAGGATAATTATCCAGAGAATTTCAAAGGCAGTAGACTACAAACTGAGGAAAGAACAAGCAGGATTTAGAAAGAACAGAAGATGTGTAGACCATATATTCACTCTCAGGAACATTATAGAGCAGTGCTCAGAATGGCAAAGACAGCTTTACATAAATTTTGTTGATTTTGAAAAGGCTTTTGACAGCATACATGGGGACAGTTTATGGAAAATACTGAGGGCTTATGGAATTCCAAGCTGCATAGTGTCAATCATAAAAAGCCTCTATGCCAACTTTATGTGTAGTGTTGGGCAGAGCAACCTAACCTTCGAGGTGAAGACAGGAGTACGACAGGGATGCCCCTTATCAACCACTCTATTTTTAACAGTCATAGACTGGGTGATGCGCCAGACAACAGAGGGCAGTCCAAGAAGAATAAGATGGACTACATTTTCTACATTGGAAGATCTGGAATATGCAGATGACATTGCACTGCTGGCACATTCACATCAACACATCCAGGAAAAAACAGATAGACTTAATAAAATTAGCCAGCAGGTGGGCTTGAACATCAATTTAAAGAAGTCTGAGGTCATGACGCTCAATGTGAGCAACCCTGAGCCCATATCAGTAAGGAATCAGCAACTGGTACAGACAGATACCTTCACATACCTAGGAAGCATAGTAACACCAGATGGTGGGGCAGGCAAAGACATCAACATCAGAATGAATAAGGCAAGAACAGCCTTCTTTAGCCTAAATAACATCTGGAAGTCCTCCCAATACAGCACAAGCACAAAATTAAGATTATACCAGAGTTGCGTGCTTTCTGTGCTTCTCTATGGTGCGGAATGCTGGAGAGTCACAGAGAAGGAAATGTCAAAATTGTCCTCTTTTCACACAACATGCCTAAAAATAAATTCACCGCATCTTTTGGCCGAATACTATCACCAACCAAGATCTGCTTACTCGTAGTAAGCAAGAGGACATGCACACCATCATAGCTGGCAGACGCTGGAGCTGGGTTGGTCATGTCCTCAGAAGAGACCCCGATGCCATCACAAGAACAGCTATGTTTTGGACCCCTGAAGGAAAGCGAAAGAGAGGCCGACCAAAAACAACTTGGCGGAGGACTGTGGAGGCTGAGATGCAAAGAATGAACCAGAGTTGGGGCACTGTACGAAGGATGGCCACCGACCGTGCAAAGTGGAATCAATTTGTTGTTGCCCTACAAGACGCCACTAGGCGTGATGGCCACTGACTGCTTTGACGGTCGGTGGTTAAGGATCGAAGAAGAAGACACTGGCTTCATAGCTCGGTGGTCTACGGTTCAATCCCCAGTTAAGACAGTATTTTTTTAGACCACAAACGGCTCTGGGGTTGACCCAGCCTCATGAATTGGGTACCAGGGTAATTCTGGGAAGGTTAAGGTGGCCGGCATGATGTTGACTACATCACCCCTAGTGTGCCAATGGTCAAGAAAATGTGGACCTAACACCATATTCTCAATATGCCACAATGGGCGTGTAACAAGATCCCCTGAATAAACTGTATGGTGATGAGAGAAGCCTGAGACGAACTGCCAGCTTTATTAGAGAGACAGATGTGGTTGTTTGAAAGTGAACGAAGAAGACGAGTTATGGCTGAAGTGTCCCCGTCCCCCTTAAAATATAAGGGAGATAACAGAGCCACAACACTTGTCTGAAGGGGTGACCACTTCTGATGATGTGATTTCCTCCTGTTGTAACGCTCTGTATAGAGTTTCCTATCATTACAAATAATGGGCAACAATGTAATACACTGTATAAGGGGTAGAGGGATCATGACTTTCAAGTGTCAGCCTCTTTTTGTCTTGTGCAGAGAATTGAACCAACTCCAACTTGGTTGCAGCTTTAAAAAAAAAAAAAAGCTACAGACTTTTATAAACGGGTGCTTGCGTAGAATAGAAGGACTGAAATGGTATGATAAAGTCACAAATGTGGAATTGATGACAAGAACCAGACAAGTGCCAGTGGAACAAGAGTTGAGAAGCAGACGCTGGCGATGGATAGCACACACGTTGAGGAAACCTGTTGATAGCATTACAATGCAGTCCTTGTTCTGGAATCCACAGGAAAAGAGAGGTAGAGGTAGACCAATATACACATGGAGAAGAGAACTGGATACGGAGGTGAAAATGATGAGGAAAACATGGAAAGAGCTTGAGGGGATGGCACGGGACAGGAAGACTTGGTATGTGTTTGTTGCAGGCCTATGCTCCCCGCGGAGCTAAAGAGCATTGATTGATTGATTGATTGATCAATGAGTGTGACCCTTGTCGTTCCTATGGGTCTCTAATAAGATAAAGAAAGAATATGACGATTGTTCCCTCAGGCACGTAGTACTAAGTGACTAATATGAGGTAAGGCATGTGGATGGCAACCGTATCATGTAAAACATATTGCTACAATAACCACCGCAGCAACAGCCTTAGAATTCTTGGTGCAGGCTTCCTGCAAGGAGAGATCAAAAACAAAATCACATGCCTTGTGCAGTCACTTACTAAAATGTGAAGCTTTCCAAAGTGCTTGATGGTTCATTAGAAATCAGGAAACAGAAGAAGCATGCCCGAAAACTTTTCAAGAACGCAGTTGCCACAGAGAAGGAAGGGTTATGACAGGTTTGGGAGCACCTGAAAGGCCAACATAATGCCCTTTGTAGAGCAGAAAGGTTGTGCAGGAAGAGAAGGAAGACTAGAAGGGATAGAGAAAGATTCTTCAGGGAGCCCTTCAAGTTTGCCAAAGAACTGTTTGAGCAGCCACGGTCTGGTACGCTAAACATCAAGAAAGAAGACCTGGAAGAACACCTCAGAATGACATATTCAGATGGTCGCAGAGATGAGCCGCTCATCAGCATGGCAGGCTGATAAGGGTGGATTTAGGCTGACTACTGGTCACTAAAATGATAGACCACAAATATGGCCACTATGGACGTTATAGGTATCTGTCCGAAGTCGTTGATAGTCAGCAGCCCAGTAGAGTACCACCCCTATAGACACCAGGAATATAATAGGTTGCAGTGTGAGGTGTCTTGTCTGGTCTGTTGTTGGTTGCTGTGAGTGTGGGTGATGTGGTTCACAAGTTCACAACATATGTAGCATGACATGGAAAGTCATATAAAGGTGTAACTGCTATTGACGTTTCCAATGTTTATTATCTGACACCACAAGACAGGTAACTGTACATCCATTTCACAATAAACCATAGTCATGACAGTTCACGAAAATCAGCATAAGTTATGTTCATCAATGCATCTGGCATATACTCAAATAATGATATGGCGCCAAGGGGATTATACTGTTGGCTCCAATATCACAAAAAGTGCATCAATACTCCTCTCACTGATCAGATGTGCTAAATGAGTCTAATCATAAGTCGCACGAGGATGGTGTTCCAGGAGTATAGGTCAAGCTGACCTTTACAGGCATTCCTAAGTCTAACCTCGACGTAGGTGCAATCGCTGACATAGCGACGTTCATAGAACATAGAACTGTCCTTCGGGCTAAGTATGACCCGTGTACCTATTAATCTCAGGTATGAAGATACCTGGGGCGTGACTTCTAGTAGAAGAACCTCTATTTCTGTAATTCGTAAGTGAGCAGAGATCGACCATTGTCAACATAAAGTTAGATTACAGATTTGAAACACAAATGAGGTATTACCTTGTTTCGAAATCAACACCACAAAACACACGCCTCCAGGCGTTTTGAATCATCAAGGGAAGGACCTTGTAAGCTAATCTAACTCACAATAGGGGTCCTAATTCCCTATCAAAGAATCACAGAGACGCGAAAGCGTCTTCTCTGCTTCACAACTTTTCATAGACTCCCCGACAGGAAAACTTCTCAAGCACACCTAACGTCCGGACATGCGCAGAACGCATACACCTGAGTAAGAATCAAACGAGACGATGTAGGGAACATTCCAGATAAAGATTTGTAATAAATCGCGCCTTATATGGACAGGAATAAAAACCTCAACACTGGTTTCAATCATTCCAAGAAACAGTTGACCGATACTACCATATAAGGAGAATGACCACACATCGTTCAAAAAACATGGACCGACGCGTCCCGTCACAAGAGGAGGTAACCATCATTGAAAATGGTAATCACAGTCAAACTAGGGTTATCTAGCTTTGACCGAAAAAAAATTAAAGTGTACAATTCAGACAAGCTAATTATACAATGTCTTTTAGAAAATAATTATACAATGTCTTCGGAAAAAATTATGTGCGTAACACAGGCCTTAAATGGCCGAGTAAGCCAGGAGCTGAATTTAACACTAAGCCCCCAACGGTGCAAGAGGTAGAAAGCATTGTCCAGAAAGCTCGGTGCAAGTCAGCTCCAGGTCCTAATGGTGTTCCATATGTGGTGTATAAGAGATGCCCTGAAGTGCTCAAACGACTGCTTCGTTTACTGAAGAATGCGTGGAAAACCCAGCTTGTAAGCAAGGAATGGAGAAAGGAGATCAGTGTCTACATCCCGAATGAGCAAAATTCCACAGACATCAGTCAGTTCAGGCCAATCTTACTACTCAATGTGGAAGGGAAGATATTCTTCTCAGTGATGGCGAAAAGACTCACTACATACCTCCTGGCAAATGGGTACATTGACATTACCATTCAGAAAGGAGGTATCCCAGGTACACCAGGATGTCTAGAGTATGCCACAATGATCTGGGAAGCAATCCAAAAGGCAAAGTCTGACAGAACAAACCTCCATGTAATCTGGTTGGATTTAGCGAATGCTTATGGATCCGTTCCACACCAGATGTTGTGGCAGGCATTAGAAATGTATCATGTTCCACAAGAGATTGCAGCAATGCTGAAGCTGTATTTTGCAGGGTTTGCTGTCAGATTTTCAACCAGAGAGTACACAACGAAGTGGATTGGCCTTGAAGTAGGAATTGCGATGGAGTGTACCATCTCCCCGATACTATTCGTGATGGCTATGCAGGTAATCCTCAATGCGGCTGAAGGAATGGCTATAGGTCCAAAGCTCTGTGGAATGTGTCACATGCCACCGCTCAAAGCATTCATGGATGACACAACAATTCTGACATCAGATGAACATCAGGCCCGGAGGATGTTAGCACGCCTGGATGAACTAGTCAGCTGGTGCAGAATGAGCTTCAAACCCAAGAAGTCGAGAAGCCTATCAGTCAGGAAAGGGAAGATAGCAGAGGACATATTCATGGTTTCCAATCAAAGAATCCCTACTGTCATTGAGGAACCTGTTAAAAGTCCTGGCAGGGTGTACGATGCCTCATTAAAAGACTCGAAGGCAGTGCAACAGACAATAGAAATGGCAGACAGAGGGCTACAGATCATAGACCAAAACAGACTCCTGGGAAAGTTCAAGCTGTGGTGCCTCCAGTTCATGTTGATACCGAAGTTGCTGTGGCCACTGCTTATATATGAAATAAGCACAAGTACAGTGGAAGCTATAGAGCAGAAGGTCAACAAGTTCATGAGAAAGTGGCTAGGGGTACCACCAGGTCTGTAAGATGTAGCACTGTACTGCAAAAAGTCAAAACTTCTGCTTCCTTTCAAGTCAGTTGTTGAAGAGTACAAAGTTGGAAAGGTAAGGCTTGCAATGATACTACGCGAGTCGCTGATGACGTGGTTAAGTCCATTCAACCCACACTAAAAACGGGAAGGAAGTGGAAAGTGGAAGAAGCTGTTGATGCTGCCCAAGAGTCACTCAAACTGAGGGAGGTAATCGGATACACACAAACGAATGGACGGGGATTTGGTCATGGAGACATCCATCCGCTGGTGGTCCAAGGCATCAAGCAGGGAGCGCAGAGACATGGTAGTTCAGGAGATACGAGGAGCTGAGAATGATAAGAGGTTGCAAAAAGCAGTGCAGCAGGTCCAACAAGGCCAATGGACTACATGGAAGGAGCCCTGCAGAGGTCCTTGACATGGAATGATATATGGCATATGGCACCTCTTAGGCTCAGTTTCGTTGTTAGATCAATGTATGACCTGCTGCCGTCGGCCACCAACCTTGTGAAATGGGGAAAGTCGGATGATGTGCAGTGCCCCTGTGCCAGGGGAGGCAGACAATTGAACACGTGCTCTCAGCGTGTAAGGTGTCATTAGGGCAAGGGCGATACACTTGGCGCCATAACAAAGTGCTAAATGAGCTTGCTGCGACAATAGATCTGGCAAGGATGAAGGCGAATAGCAAACCCAGGCCGAGCACCGCAAATACTTACTTTCTGAGGGCAGGAAAGTCAGCACACCCCAAACCGAGTAAACCTGGTAGCAGTTTACCATCTCTTCTTGACTGTGCAAACGACTGGGAGATGGCGGTAGACCTACCTGGAAGAGGGGCATATCCAGAGAGTATCACAAAATCGCGGAGACGGCCGGATATAGTTCTTCATTCTTCAGCAACGCTTCAGGTCATACTGATTGAACTGACCGTGCCATTTGAATCCAGATTAGACGAGCAACATTTGTTCAAAGCGGCCAAGTATAGTGATCTGGCCGCAGATCTGAGACACGATGGGTTCACTGCAAGGGTCATGGCTGTTGAAGTGGGCGCAAGAGGGCTTGTGGCTGCATCAGTGTATGATCTATTGAAACTGTTGGGGCTGAGGGGACAGTCGAGAACAAGGGCACTGAAGAGGCTTAGTGAAACTGCCGAAAAGGCATCAGGCTGGCTGTGGAACAACCGCAATGGGCAATGGAAATCGTGACAATAAACGCTGCGGTACAGAAAACACCAGGAATTTTTCTAAGTCCACAATACGCTGAGTTTTTGGTGTACTAGTGAAAGGGCTGTGGCTGAGAGGCGACAGGCGGAGTATATTATAGAGGTGTCAGTGTCAGAATTTCAGTGGCGAACGCGCAGTGGCGTCGGCTTCGCGATGGTGTCTCAGTGTGTGCGACGGAACGAACGGAATAATTTGTCTTCTCTTTGTTACTTTCACAATTGCCTCCACGGCTGGCGGAGTTGTGAATTAAAGTTGCTACCATAAGTGAAATGGGTTCATTTTTCGATACAAGACAACAGGAGGCTGAGAAGCTTGGGAGTCATGACCCAAGTGGGCCCACTCCCCTTAGAGTGTAAAGGAGTATATCGGGCCGAAACACTTGTTGGACGGGGGGACTTCTTCTGATGATCAGATTGCTTCCTGTTGTATCGCTCTGTAAAGAGTTTCCTATCATTGTCTTTACATTCTCTTCCTTGCTAACATCTGCCAACCACAATAAGAGGCTGTGAGTGGTGAAGAAAGAAACATATATTGCCAGTGACAGAGAGTTGACTTCTGAATGCAGTTTTCTCCTCACACCTATCTGTATTAGAAGAATTTAATGAAAACATTTATAGGACATAAATATGTATAATATATTAATCTTTTGCATAATACACATATGAGTAAGTCGTTTACATGCTATGAATATTTCTGCATCTTTTGCAAAGGACATATACCAGTGTGTCATTTGAACTGTGAATATGTGAAAGTTACCAGGACAATATGAACTATGGGTCATATATGATATACTAGCAGTACTTGTCAGGTGCAAAGCATTAAAAAAAAAAAAACAGAAACAGCAATGGTCTTGGCTTGGACATTCAGAGTTTTTAAAAAAATTACAATTTATTTGCATTATACAAGAATGTATTTCAAGTTTTTCCACCCGAGCCTAATCTGAAAAAAGGTTTGAATAGAAGCCACATAGACTCTCACGAGAAAGAAGGTTTGAATAGAAACCATTTACTCTCTCAAGGAAGAAGAATTGAATAGAAGCAACTTAGACACTCACAAGAAAGAAGGTTGAAAAAGAGGCAACCTATACTCACAAAGGAAAGAAGTTGTGTATAGAAGACACTTAGACTCTCATGAGAAAGTAGGCTTGAATAGAACCACTTTGACTCTCACGTGAAAGTAAGTCTGAGCAGAAGCCATTTAGACTCTCACGAGAACGAAGGTTTGAAAAGAAATACTACTCTCATAAGAAAGAAGGTTGAAAAAGAAGCCACCTATACTCACAAAGGAAAGAAGTTTTGTATAGAAGACACTTAGACTCTCACGTGAAAGTAGGTCTGAACAGAAGCCACAGACTCATGAGAAAGAAGGTCTGAATAGAGCCCACTTAGATTCTCGCAAGAACGTTTTTATAGAAGCCACTTCGGGAGCCGCGCTGGTGTAATGGCTTCGGCGTTGTACTGGCGACCAGGTGTTCATGGTTCAAACCCGGGCGTCGGCGTTTGAAGAAATGTTTACGGCCGGAAATTTGACTGAATAGCCTGAACGGCTCCTGTGATAAACCCTCTGTGGATGGGAAGGAGCGAAGCTCCTGACCGGGTTGGAAGGAAAGTCCTCAGGTTCCCCAGCCTCGCAATGACATGTCATTGGGCCGAAGGGCTGAAAGCCCAAGTGCCGCTGGATAAGGAAAAAAAAAAAAAAAAAAAAAATAGAAGCCACTTAAGACTCTCATGAGAAAGTAGTTCAAAATAAAAGCCAGCTAAGCTTTAATATACCCATAGACAAGATCAGTGTACACAACCTTTTTCCTGGCATTTTCTTCACATGCTGCTGTCACAGCTTTTAAGTTGTCAAGGTTACGTCCAGAAAGGACAAGATGTGCTCCTAGCTTTGAAAATAACACAGCAGAGTGGCAGCACCAATACCGGAACTTGCTCCTGAAATGTACAACACAAATTAGGACAGCTCTTTCAAAAATATAAACATTCCTGTTTTCTTCTGGGGCTTTCCCAATTCTGAGATTTTAAAAATCTTTCTCTATTCAGGTCAAGTTTCCTTACATCTTGCCCATTTTTCTATGTCACCAGTGTTCAAAAGCTATGATTCTTCTCAGTGGAATTGATGATAAGAACCAGACAAGTGCCATTGGAACAAGAGATGAAAAGATGATAATGGCAATGAATAGGACACACATTGAGTAAACCTGCTGATAGCATTACAAGGCAGTCTGTGCATGTATGTATGTATATAGGCATATATATATATATATATATATATATATATATATATATATATATATATATATATATATATATATATATATATATATATAGATAGATAGATAGATAGACACACACACATACATACATACATACATACGCACATACATATAATTTTTACCAGAATCATCACCCTTCAGCTACGGTACCAAAGAAGAACAGTCCTTCAACTCTTTGTAGAGTTGAAAGGTGATGAGTGAGTGAGAGAGTTTTCTCACATTTTTTCATTGTTATCTTGAAAACAGGTAGAATTTTTAGCATTCTTCAGAGAAACCAAATCTCTCTTGCCTCCAGTGATATCACTGGCTGGCTCAATGTTCATTACTTAGTTTTGTACAATAAAATTGGTTATGTGTAACATGTGTGCATCTTATTCTAATGTTCATTGACAAGGTTTTAATGTGTTGATATTTCTCAGATTAAAGAAATCTGTTTTTGCTTTGTATTTGGTCTTTTCTGTTCGTTAACATATGTGAGACTTCTTACAACTGATATTACTACTGTCTTTTAGGTAGCTGAATTTGTGTAAATCTTTTTTAATGTTATCTCATTAATCTAGTATCATGCATTCGTAAGCAGCTTCTTTCCTCGAGATATATTTTTTTAACCGTTCAAGTTGAATATTTTTTTTACTTAAAAAAAAACAATTACATCTAACGTTTTCCTGTAGATCTGTTTCATATTGGGTTATAAGGACTGTAACCTCAAGAAAAAGCCAAATTATTCTTTAACACAAGTTTTACTAGTCTCTCTTGTTTCCCTTCTTTTCCCCTCATAAGGCCAACTTTCTCTCTGTCTCTCTCTGTCTCTAAGAATCAACACCTTCGGCTGTGTTTATGTTTTTCGAGATCGGGGAGGACATACAAACACACACACAAATGCACATTCACACAATTTGACACCTTTGATTAACCTAGTATTTGCACTGATTGCTGCGGCGAAATGATGTCATATTCAGATATCGGAAAACAAAATTATTTTCTTGAATTGGCTACACTTTATATTCTAATTATTACACATCAGAGGCGGAACGGGATATTTTTCCTTTATTAAAATAAAAACAAAATATAATTATATTTTCATTTTCTTAGTGTCTTGATATTGCTTTTCTATTTGTTTAATGAAGGTATTTTAACCGCACCGTTCAGTCTGTTTTTTTTTTTTTTTTCTGCGATTTTCGTAAATGTCAGTAAACCCACTTTTTTTTCAATGTTAAGCTAGTCACAGCGTTGCTGCTCTTAGTTCTTCAAGTATTTTAATTAAGTTTAAAAGCGGAACAGCTGATATTTGTAAATAGCAATGTTTACGTAAGGGGCGTGAAAATCAAGGGGGTTAATGCTAATTTACTCATGGGGTAAAACCGGAATCTAATGTAAAAATAGTGCAGCCATCAAAACGAGACAGCTTCCTGTTCTATTTGTCAGCCATTCGTTGTGTGAATCTTTTTCTTTCTTGAAGGTAGTCAAGTTTGTTTTACAGTACTTTTTGGACATTTCAGCAGGTTCACAATTTTTTATTTTGTCAAAATGAGACACGTGCTTCATTCAAGAGTACAAATTACATGTTATGAGAGCGACTATTCCGTTTAGATTCCTTATTTCTGCTGCCATCTTGATCTAGTCACAAGCTCAAAAGGAAGAAACTGGTTGAACATTTTGACTGGTCTTTGATTTGAAACACTTTTGCCTTTTTAGCTTCCAAGTCTTATTTCAAAGTGAATATCTGGTAAAGTATTCAATTTTACATCGAGTTGATGTCGACAGACATTAGTAACTTCTGTGATAAAAGCGTAGTAACACTGAGTTTGGACTTTACAAGTTGTTCTCAACTGAACTTTGATTAAAAGTACGATCATAACGTTTCAACAGTTCGATTAACATCCTCCATTCTCTATGTCCTCAGGAGCTCAGAAAGTCACCATTTAGACTCACCACATGGTTTAAGAATCCTAATCCACACGACGTTGGCGACTTATTTGGATGACATCGAAGAACACAGCCCTCTATTCTTCATGTCAACCTTTGCTTACTAGGCCTATATGTCTTTAGTTGTAAGCTTGATTGTACTTTCAGTTGACATGAACAACAGTGGGGCATGTGTCCAATTTCGTCCAAATGTCTATCACTTGGCAGGCCAGTTAAGTCGCCAGCATCGATATGGCTTCAAATAAGAAATCAGATACATATTAAAAGGACTGAAATTAAGAATAGTGCGATGTGTTCTGCGATGTTGCCCATGTCATTAGGGTTAGGTTTAGGATTCCTAACCTTTACCCCTTATTACTGCATCTCGGAATTTTTTTTAAGGCTGTATCTAACACATTGCCTACTGCTCATCGGTTCAACCCATTAGAGGTTTTGGAATCCTAACCTTAACAGTGTGGACGGCTTAATTAGAAATGAAATCTGACACATGTCCCATTGTTCTTCATTTCAATCTCTACATTCTGTTACAGTGAACACTCGCTTAAGCTGCCTTGATTACAAGCACTTGAACAAGAAAGATACATGACATATTATGGCAATATCGATAGCATGTTGGCTGCAGAAATGAATAATAGTATACAGCCATACACCAGCTGTATCGCTTGCACTTATTAAAAACATATGCCATTACCAAAACTTTGTTTCAGGCTGCCCATGAACTCTGCAAATTCATATAAAGCCATCTTTGACATGCTTCCATTCAACCAGCCTCATTATTCTGTTATACTCTCTGGACATTCATAATGATCTGTTAAGAAACCTAGCTGATATTTTTATCACTGTATGTTATTGACACCACCAACGCATCACTGATATTTTTATCACTAAGTGACACTGCCTACATTGTGATAGCCATTTGGGAGACATCACCAAATTGACTAATATTCTTCATTTCATTCCTTGTTGGCACACCTGATTTTTAGAAAAATGCAAAGAACCTTTTATTTAGTTTAAAATCTTTATTTTGAGATGTTTATATTTTGTGAAATTACATATTTTAAGTTGCCGAAAGGTATAGGTTACATGTCTTTGAACTAAGACATAATTAATGTGCATTTCAAAGCACTGACCTGTTCAGAAAAATCTACGGCATCCTTCTTTAAACCCAGTGTTCTCTGAATTTGACTTTGCTCTGATAAATTTCAAAATATCCCAGTTTTAATATTTAAAAAAAAAATATTTTTTTAACCATTACAAAGGCTCTTGAAAGATATTTGTAATGATAGCAGTTGCCCAAAATGACACACTGTTGAAGTTATGAGATTTTGTCACATGCTGGATTATACAAAATTTCTAATTGTGAACAGTGTGGTTGCTTTTGCTAGTTACAAGCGAAGCCTCATTCATTTGGCCAGTCATCTTCATATATGTGAAGTGTCATTACACCAAATTGCACTTCTGTGTTCATCAATGTCCCTGATTGTTGCTTTTTTTTGTTTGTTTTAGCTCATATCTTAGCTGCTCATAAATTGTTCTAGATGCCCTTTGTTCTTCTACCAGTTTTTCTTCATGTTGGTTTAGGGAACTTAACACCTAATTTGTGAGAGCATACTAGGCAAAAGCAGTGCCATTATGTAAAATGTATTTAATACAACTCTTTGTCTGTGGATCATTAGTTAACAAGTAGGAAAAACCCTTAAGCCTACAGGTTTTGTGGAAGAGCGTTCAGAATACCAAGGACGGCTAAAATGAGAGGAGTGGGCCAAAATACATATGGAGAAGAGAGCTGGTGACAGAAATTAAAATGATGAGGAAGCCATGAAAAGTTCTTGACTTGGATGGTACACAGTAAGAAGACTTGGCATGAGTTTGTTAAAGTCCTGTGCTCCGTGGGGAGCTGGATTTTATTGAGTGAATGAAACGAATCCACATTCTGTGAGCATGTTATGAGAAGAAGAAAGCTGGAGTATATGTGACAACAGGAAAGATTGGAGGAAAAAGAGATAGGGGATGACAAGAGAAAATGCTGGAAAGTTTGACACCGCGGCATGGAAATAAGTCAACAACAGAATTGATATACAGTGCTGGAGACAGGTATTTGGTGAGAGACAAGATTACCTATGCCACTAGGCATGGTAATTGAAGATCATGTGGGAGCATCCTTTTCCTTTTTCATTTCATAAGGAATTTTTGGTCACCACAACACAACCACTGTTTCCCATGAAGGAAGCACTTCATGCATGTTTGCAGTTTGTTTTATGGGACAGGGCTATCAGCCCATGTGCAGTCTTCCACTAGTTGCCTCTTAAAACTTGCTCAAGAGAATGCCTGTGCATCAGCGTTGCCACTCAAGTTCTAGAGATAAACCCAGATGTTCTTCTTAAAAAAACCCAGAAATACCCAGATTATTTTATGCCTCAAATACACGGGATAGACGATGTTTACATAATCTTTTGCTATCAATTTTTATGTATTTCTTTTTATTATTTTTTTTATTACCAAAAATTCACAATCAAATAAAAATGATTTTAATAACACCCCAATATATGAACTCTTGAAAATGAGATATTTTAACAGTAATATACTTACATTAGTTACATTAACAAAATGTTCCTCAAATTAAATATAAAATGTTAGTTGTAACTTGTTACTGTTGAAAAATGTCACTTGTCAGAGACTCTGCATTAATGTCGACAACTTCTCCTTCATCAAGATCATATGCATGAATTGACAACATGGATTCTTGATTGTGAAGTTCCAAAATCTTTGCATATCTCTGCCGACAACGTCCTTCACGCACATCTTCAACCACGCATTTACTAGGATTAAACTTATGACAAACTCAATCTTTGGCAACTGCTTGCTTGCTTGGCTAGTATTCGATTGGAAACTGTTTCACACAAAAGCTTGTTGGTTTGTTTAGTTTTAACTAAGTTAACCTTCGAAAACACTCTTTCGACGCATGCCGAGGAGTGAGGTAGTGCCATAAGCGTGCACATGAGGTCAGCCAAAACATCAAATTTCTTCTGGTTATTAGCATCTGTTACTTGTTACGGTCCAGCCAGAATGTGGGCGGATCCTCAACCACTAAATGTCCAAGATCTTTTCAGTACGATGCCAGTTCTCGCCATTGATCAGACAGACGATCAAGGCTCTCTTCTGAAACAACTGTTTAAACTGCGCTGCTAAGATGGTAGGTGGTTGCTGGCAGCATTTGCGCAAAGTGCAAATGAATGACAAACACAGCCGAGAACAAAGACATGTGGAATCTCTTTCTTCAGATGTGCCTGTAAATCACTTGCAGTCCCCATCATAGTGGCACAGTTGTCTGCAGCAAAACCAATGACGTTACTAAGCGGGATTTCATGCGTGCTCAACAATTTCTTAACAGTTGTAAACATGCCAAGACCAGTCCCATCCTCTACCTCAATGAGGTCTAACAGTGAATCAACTACTTTTTTTGTTTTTGTGTCACAGAATCGCACAATGACTGCCAACATCTGGTTCGTAGAAATATCAGTACTCTCATCAACGAGTATAGAAAATTTCTGATTTCTGCAAATGTTTATAACTTCAAGCCGCTCAGAATGAGCAATGCCGTACTGCATCACATAGGCAGCCTTGGTGCGCTTCAGTGACATTTTTTGAGCAATTGGGCTGTCTGGAAATATCTGCTTGCAACATTCAATCAAATGACCAGCTTGCGAAAACGAAGTATTATGTTCTGCCATGAAAGCCGACAACAGTATCTCCGCTTTAGCAATTTTATCTTGGAGACAGGGCTCTTTTGGTTTGATGAAAAACTTGTAATAGCTTTTTTTCCCCAACACAATGTATATGCCAGTTTGAGCTGATGTAAACGAGTCAAAAAACAACGTCATTGACGTGGTTAAAAACAAGAATTAAATTTAAGTGGAATAAAAAATATATAGCACATAATGTTTGACATTTAATTATAATATACATATAATGTATAATGCTCAGTGCACAGAATATACATACATTGTAAATGTCAATTGTCAAATATACCCAGATTAATGCAGATTTTGATAAAAATTACCCAGATACCCAGACGGAAGCCCAAAAACCCAGCTGTCGCATCACTGCTGTGCATAGATACATATACATACACACTGTTTGTAGAAATAGTGTTATCAATGTTTTGAGTCTGACTAGTGCCTGAAGACTTGAAAATTCATACCCTATCATTATTCATATACTTCGTGTGTTCTGGCTCCGACCCTCTTCGGAATCTTCTTTGCCTTACTCTTGAAACATGCATTCAGAGATGCAACTGAAGGAATATGCCTTCACACTAGGTCAGATGGCCGTCTGTTTAATCTTTCAAGGCTGAAGGCAAAAACAAAAATCAGAAGGGTCACTATAAGAGACTTGTTGTTCGCTGATGATGCTGCAGTCGTCACTCAAAGCCAACAGGAGCTTCAGAGCTTGATGAATCGCTTCACTAAAGCATGCAAGGACTTTGGCCTTACAATAAGTCTAAAGAAAACGAATGTGCTGAGTCAGGATGTGGGTGCTGCACCAGTTATCACTATCGATAACTATGAATTGGCAGTGGTGCACCACTTCACATACCTAGGGTCTACCATCAATGACAAACTCTCACTGGATACAGAAATCGACAGCCGCATTGGCAAAGCTGCAGCTACCTTTGCCCGCCTCACATCGCGTGTTTGGGGAAACTCTAAACTCACAATGAAGACCAAAGCTGCGGTATATAATGCCTGCGTCACCAGCACACTCCTATATGGCAGCGAGACCTGGACGACCTATGCTAAGCAAGAAAGAAGGCTCAATACCTTCATTTGCGGTGTCTACGCCACATCCTCGGCATCTCGTGGAAAGATAAAGTGACAAGTGTCGAGGTGTTGTCACGTGCTGGCCTTCAAAGTATGTATACGCTTCTTAGACAGCGCAGACTTTGCTGGCTTGGCCATGTTCGCCGCATGGATGATGGTCGCATCCCAAAAGATATCTTCTACGGACAATTAGCAGATGGCAAGAGAACAGTTGGGCGACCACAGCTGAGGTTCAAAGATGTGTGCAAGAGAGATATGAGGGCACTGGACATGGATCCAGCAACATGGGAGGATAAAGCTGCCGATCGCACTAAGTGACGATGCTATTTACGGCGCCACCTCAGATTGGGCGAAGAGAGGCTCACACAAGAAGCAGAGGTGAGAAGAAAACGTTGAAAGGAGCACCAGGAAAATAAGCAGCTGAGGGCTGTCACCTCAGGGGCGCATTCCCATAGTCAGTTATGACTGAAGGGGCTATTATTATTATTATACATACACACTGTTTGTGGAAATAGTGTTATCAATGTTTTGAGTCTGACTAGTGCCTGAAGACTTGAAAATTCATACCCTATCATTATTCATACACTTCTTTCTCTATGGAACACAGGACTGCGATATACTCACACATTTTTTTACTAATTTGGGCCATCTTCTACTGTACAGTTCTGCATTGCATATGATCTTTTTTGCATTACTTCCTCTCCTACATTACTTTTCAATCAGTCGGTCCTTTCAGCTGTCCATGGAGCACAGATTCTCAGCAGATACATCAAGCCTTCCTGTCCTGTTCCTTCTGTTCAAGGTCTTCTTTCTCCATTTCATATCTATCTCCTCTTTTTTATGTGTGGTTTTTTTTTTTTGGTCTCTTTCTCTTGCCCTTGAGATTCCAGAACAGGGGCTTTCATATAATGCTGTCAGCTGGTTTTCTTAATGTGTGCCAAATTCAACGCCCAGTGTCGTCTCCTCACCTCTTGTTCCACTGGTGTTTGTCTGGTTCGTTCCTTCAGTTCTAAAGTAGTGATTTTATCATGCCATTTAAATTCTTATATTCTGCACTAGCACCCATTCATGAAAGTTTGAGTCTTTCTGGTTGTAATTTTTTTTAAATTTTCCATGTTTCAGAGCCATACAATAGGACTGACTTGACAGTTGAGTTTAATTATTTTGATTTCCACATATTTCACAATGAAGTGTAAGCTCTTGCCTTTTGTATTCATATTTTGACAGCGTTACCTGTTCCTCCAACAATTTATATATGATTCCACATCTTGTAGGAATGTATCTGCCAGTGTGTTGTAGTTACCATAAGCACATTATTTCTCTCGCACTTTAAAAACTTCACACTAAGTTGTTTGTTAATATTTTCGCATTTAACTGCACAGGTTTAGGCAGTACAAAAACGGTTACACCTAACAGCATGGCTATGAAAAGAATTTCAAAGGTAGGTAATGTAATGCTGAGGTAACATTTCTTTTGTGTAATGTATCTTTTTATAGTAATGTTTTCACAAATGTGTCAAATATTTTATAAGCAGAATATTATGGTCTTTCTGTTTGTGAAACCTGGGTGGTCCATATAGTCTGTGTTTACTAGCATTTGATTGTAGGCCTCCAGTGCATGAGGCATCCTCTGGCCATCAACCAGTGCCTCACCATCTTTTGTGTGTTTATCCCATAATTGATACTGATTGGTTATTCCGATTGCTGTTGTGTTTTGCCACTGCGTCCACTCATATCTTAATAGCAGCAAAAAGGATAATGCAGAGTTTTACCAGCTGACAACTGTGAAGTGCCCACACCTCTTCATGGGGACAAAGCAGCAGCTGGTAAATACAGGTCTGCAACCTTTTATCCATAACCCTTGGGGCCAGGTGTGTTTCAGAATTCAGAATTTTTCAGAATGCTGATACAGTATATCTACCATATATTAAAATAATAAACCCTGGTGGTCTGGGACAGCACCTGCAAGAGAACACAGTTTTCACATTTGTTATTAGTTAATGGTCATCACTTTCAGTGTAAAACTTTAATAACTTGTCTTTTAATATGTTGTATACAGTGATAGTTCCCATACCATGATCAAACGTTTGTAATAACTCAACTGTCAGTGCTATCAATAAAGAGAGATGCTTCCTTTTATTCTTCTCACTGTTACCCGTGGGGGTGATAGTGGCTAAGAGGTATGGCATCGGCCTCAAATTCTAAAGGTACCGGGTTCAGTTCCCAATAGAAATGGTATAATTTATGGAAATATTTTTCAGAACCAGTGGTCCTAACGATGTCAAACTCCCCCTGGTCTCCTGGGTAGTGAGATTGGATGCCTAGCCTTCTTGGATAAGGGCATAAAAACAGGAGGTCCAGTGTGGAAGTTGAGCGTGTTAAAAATTCCACTCCATTTGGAAATCGTAAAGAGTAGACCATAAGCCCACTGCAATGGCAAAAAAAAAATTGAAATTAGACACCTACCCACAACAAAAATGTTTATACAGTGTGTGATTCCCATAATGGGATTCTCGTCGGTGCTACAGAGTTCATGCACTGTGCTGAGATCCTCTATGTGTGATCTAAGGGAGGAGATCAAAGCACTGATGGTGTTGTCCATGTCCAATGAAGATAGTCCTTCAAAACAAACCCATAGGGGTACTTGCAGCTTTTTTTAGCATTATCAGACTGAAATTAAAAAACCAAAAAAAAAACTGACCAAGCTTTGCTTGAAGATCTTACGATACTCTAGCACTTAAATCTACTCATCTAAAACAGGGTGTTTCAAAATGATGTATACATACCTCGAATGTGTATAACTCACCGTTAATTTGAGATGGAATGTAGCTGTTATGCAGGAATATAGCAGAGTATTGTTAATTGAGAATGCTCTTACATTATTACTTGTGAGGTATTTTACAGAAGGTTGTATTCATCTCAGCAGTCACACCCTGAAAGACCTGAGACACCACATTAAAACTGTGTGTTTTACTATTTCAGTTAATAGCAATACAAAATGCCAATCAGTTGCTCATCATTGAGAACAATTCATTACTGCAGGTGGCAGAGATTTTTAACATTTGTCACTCTAAATGGGAAAATGGCATAATTCTGTCTCAAATGATATTTGGATCATCGACATTCGACGTGTGCATACATTTTTGTGTGTGATGAAACGCTGTGTATAATGCACATGTGGTAGCGTCCACGAAAAAATTTGCATTTTTAGATATTTTCCCATTTTAGATACAAGGTTGTGGCATATTCATACCAGCTGTTTCATATAAAGGATGGTCACCCTCTAAAGCACTGTAGAAGAAGATGTAACAGACAGGACTAACAAAGAAGCCAGGGAAGTTGTCAGAAACACCATCGTGGATTAAATTCCTATGGAGACAGAATAATAAAATGATTTGAGCATCTTGACAGAATGAATGCAAGCTAAACTCATCAACAGCAGTGTTGGGGGTTAGAAAATGCAGTTAGTTTGAATGCCCAGAACACCGCTTCGCTACTTCAGCCGACTAGCCACTCTATGTCACGTGATGAGACTGGCAGTGTGACAAGCTCGCAAATTGCAGGAAAGGATTGCTAACGAGGCGTGTGCAAAAAGAAGAGAGTTTAGCAGAAAAGTGTATGGAAAATGATATAGAAGTTCCAGCCGTTGGGCTGTAGAGATGTGTATCTGGGTGTGTGTGTGTATGGCCCATAAGCTATATTCATGTATACAAGATTCAGTAGATTGAAAGTATACAACTGTATTTCATATTTCACTATTGAACGGATTGTTTCATACATGTGAGTGACTATTATTATTATTAATCTTGATTGTGTACTAATTGCCTGACCACATCAATGGGTCTATTGTGAAGTTCGTCACGTTTATTAAAGTTATAAACCGTCACTCAGCAGTTATTACTTTCTTTGGAGAAAGAGGTGTGTGCACAAAAGTGAACTAATACTTGTTTGCCAGGCACGTAAAGAAAGAACCATGGACATAAACTTTCGTATCAATATCAGATATTTATAAACAAGCGTGCAAAAGCTACAAGCAAAAATAACCCCACAACAAGCAGAAAAGATCTGTCGGTAATTGGGGCACTTAATAGGTGGAGCAGGCGCAGCATTTGATAAATGCAGTCAGCGACCCATGGCAAAACTGCGATATCTGCGCCTTTCGGCCCGACACATCCGACTTTGCACTGCATTTTTGGGACCGGGTTTGCCTTCCCACTTCAATCCCTACTCTCAGCCAGACTGCAGTGGTGCAGCCTGTTTCCAGGACCACCACTTGGAGGTGGAGTAGGGTCTTGGTCAGCTCTGGTTCGCTGACCCTGACGCAAGCAGTCAGCTATGTAAACTGACACAACGCATCCAACGTCCTTTTCAGGACGAACGAAGAAGAAGAATAAACACGATATGAATTCATCCAAAGCATATACTTTACCTCGTGTAGTTCCCAGGGGTCTCTGAAGAGATAAGAAAAGAATAGTACTACTGCCCCCTCAGGCATGTCATACACGCTGACAAATATGAGGTTGTGCATGGGACTGGCAACCTCATCGTGTAAATCAGATTTACATGCTGCAAGAGCTTGTGCAGGCTTCCTGCAAGAGAGCCAGCTACAGAGGTGGCTGCATGCTCCATAAGGAGGGCAAAGGAAAATGATATATTTTGCACTGTTTTAGAAATGTGAAAGACTAACATACATTGATACTAACTGTTGTCCTATCGTAATGGGTACAACATTTGCTTCTGGGGCAGAGTTGTTTTTGGGGTTTGAAACCTGACAGTATGACAGCTTCAGTCTAGCCAGCTTTAAAATTGGTGTCTGAGTCTGTTCTTGAGTTAGAAAAGACAAAGGCACTTAACTTTCCTACTGCAGTGTTTGCTACAAGGATTGCCTTTACCTTATCAAGGAATGTGTTATCTTCCTTTTTGTGTATTGAAACTTCATGAATGATCAACTAACAATTTAAGTACATACTTTTTGCATTGAGAAGAGATTAAGTTCATAGGGATCAAGACCTCTGAATGTGAACACATTTCCTCCGAACTGCCATTTTTGTTGTCACCAGAATTACAGTTAGTTGACTTGTGGAAGCCCTTATCCCCCTTTATTTTGAGTGACATTATTTTTTCTAATGTTGACATAATGTATCATGGGCGGGCTCATTGACATTAGTGGGCTACTCTGGCATCTTGCGCCTTGACTGGGTCACTTTTGTGTACGTAGCCACCACAATAACTTCTCTATTTGTTCCTCATGTCAGGTTAATTGATGTGTAAGGGATATGATTCTAGTATCAGTTTGCAATGTGAACATGTCTGGAATAGTTTATTCTCCTTATATTTCATATATGTAATTCAAACATTACATATTTGTAACATGGTCTGCCACATGTAGTTTCCAGGGGTCTCTGCAGAAACGAACAAAGAATAGGACTACTGCACCTCAGGCATGTCATGCACCATCCAATATTTTAATCAATATCTTTAAGATCTGCAAGGAACAGGCCTTCAGCAAACACATGCCAACTCCTCCTGTCACGTGCCATCAGCTCAAGCTCTTTCCACATATTCCTCATCATTTTCACTTCTGTCTCCAGTTCTCTTCTCCTTGTGTTCTTTGGTCTACCTTTTGCCTGGGGACTCCAGGGCAAGGACTGTGTGGTAATAGTGTGTTAGTTGAAGGCCTGTGCTTCTTGGGGAGCTAAAAAGTTTTGAATGATGTTTAGGCCAACTGGGTATTTTTTGAATTTCAGATACTGCCCAACTCCCGATCCATAGCATTTGCTGTTTTTGTTGTGAGCTCAGTCGCTTTCGTCAACTTGTCAGTGCATGCACTAGCATTGTAGTATAAAGCGCAAGGACCGGAAATGTGATGAAACAGGCCCTCGCATGTGGCCGAGTCATTTTTACACATGAGTGATGCACCACAAAATAACTTATTACATTTCTGTTTTGAAGAAACTTTTTTGATATTTTTATAGTTTTTAGATATTGGAATTTCAGATAAACATTTATGGACCTTTAACACTTTTAAAATATGTTGTATGAAAATTTTGAAGATAGAACTTTACAGCCGTCATCTTCCTGTGTCTTTTTTTATTCCCTAGTTTTGTGTGCTGTTGCAATTGTAATTTCTATATCAGTTCATACTAACGAAGATCCTGTCCTGTAGTGTGTTGCATTAAAAATATATTCTGAGTCCTATATAAACAGTGAACCAACTTTTACATTGCTCAATCAAGCATTACATTCTGATAATGGTGATTCTTAGATAAAATGAATGATGAGGAATATATACATTCCTAACTGGACTATGAAATGTCCGTGTACAAGACCACGAAGACTGTTGCATTACACTCCCACAGAGGCATATTGGGAATATGGTGTTGGGCCCATATTTTCTTGACCATCGGCACACTAGGGGTGATGTGGTCAGCATTATGCCGGCCACCTTAACCTTCCCAGAGTTGCTCTGGTACCCAATTCATAAGGCTGGGTTTACCCCAGAGCCGTTTGCGGTCTAAAAAAATCCCGCCTCAACTGGGGTTCGAACCATGGACCACCGAGCTAGGAAGCTAGTGCACTAACCACTGTGCTGCCGTGGCTCCGCAAATGATACTTAACTGTGGCCAAAACACCCAGTTCCTAGGTCACCACTTTTCATAGAAAAATGTGGAAATGACATCAGCATACTAATCTTATTGTTATGAACATAGCACTGCCCATACGTGGTCTCACATTTGTCAAGTCTTATGACATGCTTGAGGAAACAGTGGTTCTGTTATTTCTTCGTCTTCTGTAGTATACCCAGAAACCACTTGAGGTTATTAACATGAGACTACTACTTCATTCATTCATTCATAACCCTCCACTCCCAAAGGAGCATAGGCCTTCAACAAACACATGCCAAGTCCTGTCACGTGCCATCATCTCAAGTTCTTTCCACGTTCTCCTCATCATTTTCACATCTGTTTCCAGCTGTCTTCTCCGTGTGCTTCTTGGTCTACCTCTGCCTCTCTTGCCCTGGGGGTTCCAGAACAAGGACTGCCTTGTAATGCTATCAACAAGTTTCCTCAGTGTGTGTCCTATCCAGCGCCATCGACTTCTTCTCATCTCTTGTTCCACTGGCATTTGTCTAGTTCTTGTCCTTAGTTCCACGTTGGTAACCTTGTCATACCATTTCAATCTCTCTATTCTATGCAAGCACCCATTCATGAAAGTCTTTAGGTTTTTGGTTGTTGTCTTTGTTGTTCTCCATGTCTCAGAGCCATACAATAGGACTGACTTCACATTTGAGTTGAAGATTCTTATTTTCGTGTTGGATTCGATTTCTCTTGATCTCCATATATTTCCCAATGCAGTGAAATCTCCTTTTGCTTTTTGTATTCTTATTTTGATATTACTGTCTGTCCCTCCAACTTTGTCTATGTTGCTGCCAAGATATGTGTACGATTCTACATCTTGTATTTTTGTCTTTTCCCTGTGTATTTTCAGACCCAATTGCTGTGACCTCTCATAGAGTGTTTTCAATTTGTCCTGCATCTGATTACGGTTATGGGACAGAAGAGCCAAGTCATCAGCAAAATCCAGATCATCCAACTGCTTGGTCCACTGGATTCCATTTCTGTTGTGTGTTGTCGATGATCTCATAACCCAGTCTATTTCTAGTAAGAAAAGAAATGGAGACAAGAGGCATCCCTGTCGCACTCCTGTTCTTATCCCAAACGGTTCTGTAAAGCTGTCCTTCATGAAGAACTCTGCATGTCATGTCTTCATATGAAAACATATGGAAAAACCTTGAAAAACGTCAAAAAAAAATTCCAGGCCTTGAAAAGCCTGAAAAAATGGCTAAAAGCCTTGAATTTCCCGCATCGGACCTTGAAAAAAATTACAAAGTTGTCCATTTTTCGGTTATTGGTGGTATTTTTCGTTAAACTTCAGTTACCGTAGAACTTATACTTCCCTTTGCGCACTAAATCCATTTCCAGATGTTTTCGGCGGTTTGCGTTTTCGGCGGTTTGCGTTATTGAAGTGAACGCAGATTTATTTTTAGCGCTCGGCTCTGTTGTTACTCGAAAGCTACTGGGAAAAAATTGATTTATAACCTCAAACCTAAGGGTCTTTTATATTTGGACATGCGCCCTAATATAACCGACTAGGTTGAACGGGACGCGCCTCGCCAAAACAAGGCAAAACTTAAAAAAAAAACACCAAGAACTTATCTCTACGCATTCAAGTTGTGTTAAATCGTTCATTTCAACTGAAGTAAGTAATAAATTCATTTATCTCATTTATAAAACATAATTACATAAGTGCAGTTTATAGATAGGCCTACTGTACTTGCGTCTGTAATTTACAATGTAGGCATGTTCACAGTTTTATTTTTAACCATGGCCAAAATTAGTGTTTGAATGAAATTTCTTGGTTTACAACTGCTTACGGGAATATGTTTGACACAGTTTAAGATGATCAGGAATAGAAATTGATGGCGATTCCATATCCTATAGCCTACCCTGTTATCAGACCATGTCCCACTGTTCATTTCACCACATTTTTTGGAAATAAATATATTTTGAATGCTTTTTTATTATATTTATGATGAAGAGACATATCCCGTTCTCCTCTGCAGGGTTATAATTAGTATATGCCAAGGCCTACATGTTTTCAATTCCAGATAACATGAATAACCGCCGATCATGAAAGTGGCATCACATCTGTCAAATCGCAGTAATTAGGATAAATG
This sequence comes from Oreohelix idahoensis, assembly GCA_024509875.1. Taxonomy (NCBI): domain Eukaryota; kingdom Metazoa; phylum Mollusca; class Gastropoda; order Stylommatophora; family Oreohelicidae; genus Oreohelix; species Oreohelix idahoensis. The sequence goes on along the minus strand of JAMPIV010010110.1, from coordinate 47,140 downwards.
AAAATTACCAATTTTGTGCATAGGCCTATGTTATTTAAAATTTTAAAAATAATTTTTTGTTATTGAAACAAACAGAAACAATAAAACAAAACAAACCCCAATTAAAAAAATCAAACAAAAATAGTAAAGATGGGGAGGAGGGGTGTGTGTAAAGGCCTGATGTTTCCAGTTAGATATTTAATAGATTTTCACTTATCATAAGTGTTATGAGGATATCATCAGACCTTCGCCCTCCCAATTACTATATATTAACTTTTGTTCTAGTTAAATATTGTTTGACTTTATTATTCATGCATTTAGAACTTTGACTTGGTAAATATACATAGCTTAGGTCTACTCATAAGTTATTTGTGTGTTCCATTTTTTTTTTTTTTTTTTTTTTAAACAGACAAGAACACAACCCCAAGGAGCGTTTTTCCCTCAGAAACATCAAAACCATCTAACACTACTCCCTCGGACACGTCAAAAACGTTTAACACTACTAGGAGATCTTCAGATGTGACATCATTTGTGACCAAGGAAGAAACTCTCAGAGCTGAGATTATTTGGACTCTTTTTTCAGTGAAAAGTCACCATAGTTTTAATTCAAATTTCATACGCAACAAGGGACATATTCTCTTCTGTGGTAGTTTTTATTCAGCCTTCAGCTTTATTTCAAGACCTGAAATTCAGTTTGGTGCATTTGGAACAGTAGCTGAAAATAGGAAGCATTTTCCTGTAGCACTGAAGAAAAAACAACTCAAATTAAAAAAGGCAAATCATCCTGTGTTTTGTGCGACAGAAGATAAGGCATGCCGACAGTCACCTGGCATGATACGAAAAGATTTAACCTTATATCTACTGTTCACTCCAATGATAATATAAACAAGACAGTTAGAAAGACAAATTCTTTAGGGCAGAACAATTCAGAAGCCAGTGCTTGCAGAAAAATACAGCAAAAGTATGGGAGGTGTCGACCACTTCAGCCAACTAGGTGCAAGCTACCCCTACCCACACAGATCCTATTTTTATATCATTTCTTAGTTGAAACTGCCCTGGTCAATGGGCACATAACCTACAACACTGCCAACTCTACAAAAAAAAGATCAAAGCAAAGATCAGGATTCAGTATGACTCTTATTGAACCTGCTATTCTTTGACACAATGTAACACCTTCAAAACCACAGGTCACAACAACACGACTTACTGAGCACCACTTCATGATAAATATGAAAGGGCAAGGTACAGACCAGACTGTAAAGTGTGTAAGGCTGCAGGGAACAGAAGCCAGACTTGCATGTACTGCCCAGATTGCAATGTACCTCTATGCCTGATACCCTGCTTCAAGTTATACCACACAGTCAAGGATTATCAACGATCCAGACAAAGACTCTTGCAGAGGTCTACAGCTACAACTTCAACCCCAGTTAATGAAATAAGCAGCTCAGACTCCAACTAGAGGTACTTAACTACTCAAACATTTACAAACGCTCATTGTCAGATGCCACAGACGCAGAATACATTCAAAAAAGACAAACACGAAAAAGGTTTTTTTTTTTGCATTTTATTCACAATTTTATTAGCCTTTTATGTTGATATACGTGGTTAATCGTTAAATCAATACGTCAATCAAGCTTATTTTATTCATTACCATCCATGTCACTAACATTTTATTGCGCTGACGTTGAACAAATTCACTAAAAACTGGGAAAAGATGTCTGTTTTTCAATCTATTATGAATTTTTTAAAAAAAAAAAACAGTTCTTTCTAAAGAAATCTGCAAACACCCTTGGTAATGGGAGATGGTAATGCTCCGGATTGCTGGTCAGCAAAGTGATAATTATATCTGAGAAAATTAGATGTGGAAAATATATGAGTTTCCCATCCTTGAAAATCATGTGCTGGACCTGGAAAATGCTTGAAGAAATTTGCTATGAACAACCCTGGTTTTCTTTATTAAATTAATGATCTTCAGGGGAACTCCATAAAGCCTCATCAATTTCCAAAGTGATTCTCTGTCTACACTGTCAAATGCCTTTTCGTAGTCCACAAATCCGATGTATAGTGGTGAATTCCAGTCCAGACTTTGTTCAACTATTATTCTCAAAGTGGGAGCCGCGCTAGCGTAGTGGTTACCACACCGCTCTGGCGACCGGGTGATTCAGGATCAAACCCGGGTGACGGCATTTGAGGATTTTTCGTCGACCGGGATTTGGAATGGATTAACTCGAGACCTGGCGAGAACATTTGAAGGAGTGTTGTCGACCAGGGATTGGTGGCTCCTGAGCCGACCCAGCTCTAATGGGTACCTCCGAAATCGGCGAGTATCTGCCTGAATGGCGAGGGACACATGTCTTTGTACAAGAAAAGGGATACTCACATAAAATCAATGTCAGGTTAGACATTAATAATAACCTGAGATTTCGCCTCGAGTATTAGCGGGCGTACGAAAAAAAAAAAAATTCTCAAAGTGGCTATCTGGTCTGTACATGATCTGTTTTGCCGAAAACCTGCTTGTTCATCTCTCAGTTTCTTGTCTGTGGACTCTTTTAATCTCTCAAGGATAATCCTGTTTAATACTTTTCCTGGCACTAATAATAGTAACATTATTACTCTATAATTTGTGCACTCTTGTAAATTTTCCTTCTTAGGCAACTTAACCAAATATCCTTCCTTCCATTCTGCTGGTATCTTTTCCTTTTCCCAGACTTTACCAAGTAATTTATATAACATCTCTGTAGCCGTGTCGATATCTGCTTTGATTGCCTCTGCTGGAATGCCATCAGGTCCAGACGCTTTTCCATCTCTTAGAAGCTTTATGGCTTTCTTTATTTCTTCCTTCGTTAGTCTTTCACCGTTAATTTGTAGCTCTTCTTCTGCTGGCTGGATGTCCGGGGGGTTTTGTGGAGCTGGTCTATTGAGAAGGTCCTCAAAATATTCTGTCCACCTCTTCATTTGCTCTTGTATATTGCTGAGCAGTTTTCCATTCTTGTCTTTTATGAGGCAACTTGTTTGCTTGTGTTTCCCTGTTAGCTTCTTTGTGCTGCTATACAGTTCTCTCATATTTCCTTTGGCTGCAGCATCTTCTGCCTCTCTTGCCAACTCCTCAGTATACTTCCTCTTGTCTCTTTTGATACTTCTTTTTACTTCTTTGTTTGCTTCTGTGTACACTTCTTGAGCCTTGGCTTTGGAACTTCTGGTTTTGCTTGTGTTTAAATCTGCTTTCTTGTTTTTTCTGTCTTTTATCTTATTGATGGTTTCTGTTGTTATCCATGCTTTTTGTTGTCGTTCCCTTTTCCCCAGTATTTCTTCACATGTCTCATTCCATACAGTTTTGACCTGCTGCCAATAGTCTTCTGTATTCTCTACATCTTCCAGCTGTTGGAGCACTTGGAATTTGTTGTATATTGTGACCGCAAATTTGTCTCTTGTTTCTTGATTTCTTAGATGTCCTACATTAAATTGTTGTCTATAATTTTGCATTGTTGCATATCTCTTGAGTTTCATTTGTACTTTGGCTATCAGAAGGTGGTGATCTGATGCCACATCTGCTCCTCAATATACCTTTACATCCTGCAATGATGATCTAAACTTCTTGCTTATGCATATATGATCAATCTGATTTTCTGTTCTATGGTCTGGTGATATCCATGTTCCCTTGTGTATTCTTTTATGTGGAAACATGCTTCCTCCTATAGCCAGTTGATTTGAAGCACAGAAGTTTGAGAATAGTTCCCCATTTTCATTCATTATTCCTAGCCCAAGTGTTCCCATGGCTTCTTCAAAGCCGGTGTTGACTGTACCTATCTTTGCATTCATGTCACCCATCAAAATTGTGATGTCTCTTCTTTTTCCATAATTTCCTGTAGTCTAGTATAAAATGCTTCTTTCACAGACTTTTCTTTGTCATTAGTTGGTGCATAACATTGGATGACATTTACATTTTTTTTCTTTTTAGCTGTTTTAAAAGTAGCTGTTATTATTCTGAGTCCCAACAGCTTCCCATTCAATGAGTGCTTTCTGTGCTTCTTTAGATAACATAAGAGCTACCCCTTCACTGTGGTGTGAACTTTCGTCTTCATGTCCTGAGGACAGCACCAATTCACCTGTGATGAGTTTCTTCTTGTCTACATCCTTGCACTTTGTTTCACACATTCCCAGAACCTCGATTTTATATTCCCTCATTTCTGCTGCTACTTGTGCCACTTTCCCTTGTTCGTTTAATGTCCGAACATTCCAGGTGCCAAATCTGGAAGTTCTCCTAGAAGAAAGAAGATTAGTCAGTAACACAGAATCCTTTAGGCTTTCTCTGTGTTGCATAATATGCCTCCCTGCGAGAGGACCTTCCCGTCTTGGATGGCTGTGTTTTATTTTCCTTAATTGATGTGTCCATGTTTGTTGAAGTTTTTTGTGGTTTAAATTTTTTACAGGATGAGGTAACCAGCCCCATGCCCAACCCTCCTTAGTCGCTTTCTATGACATGCATGGCAGGGAACAGTGTTACTATTCTTTGCTCCCCTTTCGGGCCCCGGTAACAAACGGGTGACACTACTACTTATGTGCTGGTTAATGTTTTCATTATCAAAGTACTAATTCTGTGTTTTTTAACAACATATTCTTTAGGAGCTGATGGACCTTCATAAAGACCCTCCCACAAATTGTTCAGCTGGCCCGGTAGGAGAAGACATATTCCATTGGCAAGCAACTATCATAGGACCAGAGGACAGCCCTTATGCTGGAGGCTGCTTCAACCTCAACATACATTTCCCAACAGATTATCCTTTCAAACCCCCAAAGGTGGCTTTCTCAACAAAAATATACCACCCCAACATCAACAGCAATGGCAGCATTTGCTTGGACATTTTACGTGGTCAGTGGTCCCCAGCCCTCACTATTTCAAAAGTTCTCTTGTCCATCTGCTCACTTTTAACGGATCCAAATCCGGATGATCCGCTGGTTCCGGAGATTGCTCGCATCTACAAAACAGATATTGCTAAGTACAATGAAACTGCACGAGGCTGGACCCAGCGTTTTGCTATGTGATGTTAGCCTTTTCTTACCTTTTTTTTTTTTTCCTTCACAACCAGTCCCCGCCCCACCCACGCAGACCTCATTCATAGACTCGCTGTAGAACAAGCCGTACTGAAAATGCAGAATTCTGTCTTGTTGCAGATGCATTTTTTTTTTTAAAAAGCCACTAATGACTTTTTGTACATTAACAAAATATTTTTTAAAAGGCTAAGTTTGGGTTTGGATGCCATTGTTTCAATTCATTCGTATTTTTATTCTGGCAGTTTCAGAATATGCTGTTATATTTTTTTTAATTTTGGAAATTTTTCTTATCTCTTGGTTTTGATTTTGTCAGTGTCAAGTGATTTATGTTACTTTTGTTAAATCTATTTTTCAAAGTGATAAAAAGTAACTTATCTCTTCACTGATTGAATCGTGATATATGGTAATTCCTCATTCAGCTTAAAAGTTATGGGGTTGGGGGGTTAATAATGTTGATAAGATATTATTTCTTAAGTGAAAAACACAATTTTCTTTACCTTTCTGTTTTCCTTTTGAATTTAGAATTTACAGAATAAAATTAATTGAACAAAGAAGTCTTTTTTTCTTCTGCCTGTTTATGCTTTTGTAATCAGTGCAAAAATATGAGTGTTTATTCAGATAATGACCATTTGAATTCATAGCTTTTACTACTGTTTATGCATGCTGTAAATGATTTGTCGATTTCATTTCAAGGAAATATTTGTCATGTACAACATAAAAAGCAATTTTTAATAAGGCAGGAGGGTCAAAATATATCTTCATTACTGGACTCATTACAAGTCGTGTGATTTGTAGCTAATCAAGTATTTTTGTGTGAGAGTTGTTCTAGGATATCAGTTATTTATCTCATTGTTTTTTTTTTTTAATGAATAATAAATTATTTAGGTTTAGGGGAATGTCGTATTGAATCTTGTTTGTTTTCTGTATGTTTGTGATTTGTACGCTGATGACTTTGTGTTGACTTTTTGCCACAGGATCAGTCACTTGTACAGCTTTTTAGTACTAAGAAATCAGTGTCACGAGGGGTTGCTGAAATATAAATGTATATGTTTAGAAAGTAATTAAAACTGGATAACTTTGCAATACGTTGCACATATAGGAAACTGATTGAAATTCTAAAGTTATATATGGCGACATTAGCATTTGAGAGGTCAGGTTTTGGGGCCGGTATATTTGGACTAAGTTTTATTTTATCCCAATTTTATATGGTATAAATCCTCATTCATTCTCGTTTACAGCTACGTATAAATTGCTGTGCTTTTAAAACAACCTTGGGGAAGCTTTAAAACTACACTTAAACTCAAAGCAAAAAAAAATTCCATGCGTCAAATGGGGGCAAACCACCATATCATTTAACAGTTACAGTTTGTGCATCAGATCATATAAACATTGGTAAATTTGTGTTTCCTAATTTCAAAATAAGAAAGTTCACATTTACCGTGTGATTATAACTGTTTCTGAGTGATGTTGTGGCATTATGTCACATATTGTGGAATGTTTTCTGAAAGTGAACATTTTCTTTCATATAACTGTTGTGTGTGCCCACAAATTATTTGCTTTGATTTGGGAATAAATGCTTCCTCGAAGTTCCATAGTTTTATATGTGATAAATTGCTCTTTTTAGCTGTTGACTTGTGGATCTTTTGTATGTTTCATATGATGGCTATACGTTTAGATTTTTCCTTTTTATTCATATATAGTCATTGCAAGATCAGCCTTCATTTTGTTTCCTTCCCTTTGTTGTGTGTGTATGCCAGCTTCCCAAGCTGATGGTCTTCTGTACTGTTGTTCTTTTTTGATCCTTTGCTGCCGTCCGTCAAAGCAGTCAGTGGCCATCACGCCTTGTGGCATCTTGTAGGGCAACAACAAATTGATTCCACTTTGCTTGGTCGGTGGTCATCCTTCATACAGTGCCCCAACTCTGGTTCATTCTTTGCATCTCAGCCTCCACAGTCCTCCGCCAAGTTGTTTTTGGTCAGCCTCTCTTTCATTTTCCTTCGGGGGTCCATAGCATGGCTGTTCTTGTGATGGCATTGGGGTCTCTTCTGAGGATATGGCCATCCCAACTCCAGCGTCTGCCAGCTATGATGGTGTGCATATCCTATTGCTTGCTCCGAGTAAGCAGATCTTGGTTGGTGATGGTATTCGGCCAAAAGATTCAGAGAATTTTTCTTAGGCATGCTGTGTGAAAAGAGGACAATTTCGACATTTCCTTCTCTGTTACTCTCTAGCATTCCGCACCATAGAGAAGCACAGAAAGCACACAGCTCTTAATTTTATGCTGTACTGAGAGGACTTCCAGATGTTGTTTAGACTATAAAAGGCTGTTCTTGCTTTGTTCATTCTGTTGTTGATGTCTTTGCTTGCTCCGCCGTTTTCTGGTGTTACTATGCATCCTAGGTATGTGAAGGTGTCTGTCTGTTCCAGTTGCTGATTCCTTGCTGATATGGGCTCAGGGTTGCTCACATTGAGCGTCATGACCTCTTGTCTTCTTTAGATTGATGTTTAAGCCCACCTGCTGGCTATACTTATTAAGTCTATCCGTTTTTTCCTGGATGTGTTGATGTGAATGTGCTAGTAGTGCAGTGTCATCTGCATATTCCAGATCTTCCAATGTAGAAAATGTAGTCCATCTTATTCCTCTTGGACTGCCCTCTGTTGTCTGGCGCATCACCCAGTCTATGACTGTTAAAAATAGAGTGGTTGATAAGGGGCATCCCTGTCATACTCCTGTCTTCACCTCAAAGGTTAGGTTGCTCTGCCCTACGCTACACAAATTCTCTGTATAATTATCCTGCCTAGTATTTTGCTGGGAACTGAGAGAAGAAGAGCTTTTCCATTCTTTAACACATTAACTACCGAATTGAAAAACACACTGTGGCCGAATTAAATTTTTTTTCCCATTTTCATCCTGTAGGTGTTTGCTTAAAGTAAGCTGTAGTTTTCGTAATTGTTTACAGATTTTTATGAATTACACGTCATTTTAAAGATAAATGAATGTACTATTACAATAAACACCAGTTGTAACTCTAATAGAGGTTGTTGCTATTTAACGGCCCTCCGATGGCCGAGGACTTGCAATATTTTCACAATTATAACTGCTTGCGCCCCATCTCTATCAAAATCACAATTTCAATCAATGTGCACACTGTTTTCACTCTTGTCCTCGTCGCTAGATCTATCAGTCAATTGTTGAAACACGTTTCTATCCTATTCAGCCGTTAGACGAGACGTACACCATTTTTGGTAGTCCTATCACTAGTTGCCACGGTAAACAGTTTTACACGATTTGGTAACTAACCCAAAACGCTGAAAAATATGAACATAATATCAATTTTCTAGTGTTCTACAACAACCATGCTTTGGGATTTGTCTTCCGGTAGCAACTTAAAATCTCAAACCAGATCAGAGAGTGTTTCAGTACATTTTTCATTCGTTTTATTACTAAAATTAGATTGGCGCTCTGAGCGGCTTGCGGTCCAAATGTGATTATTTTGTGAGCCGCTGACAGCGGCTTGCGGTAGTTAATGTGTTAACCCTTTGATTGCTGTGATGATTTCTTCTTTTCGTGGAATGTCTGTATTAACATCTAGATCGTTTTCAGCCTCAAGAACATTCAGTTGTGTCTCTGGTGGTTCCTTATTCAGAGTTTCTCTGAAATGCTCTGCCCATCTTGTTTCCTGTCCCTCTGCTGTCGTGATGAGATTTCCTTGCTTATCTCTTTCTAATGTAATATTGTTTGAACCTCGTTTTCCGCTGATGATTTTAGTTATTTTGTATACTGTGCTTTGTTCATTTCTCAGTGCTGCCTCTTCTGCCTGTCTTGCAAGATCGTCTAGGAAATTCCTTTTGTTGGCTCGGGTTTGGTGTTTAACTTCCTTGTCCAGCTGACTGTGCTGTTCGCTATATAGTTGCTTTAACCTGGGGGACTTCGCTTCTGTTTTCTTTCTTTTCATTTCCTTTCTCATGGTTATGGTGTTTAATGTTTCTGGTGTTATCCAGTCTTGCTTCTTCCTTTCCTGGAATCCCAAGCATGATTTGCTGCTTTCCTTATATATTGTTGAAATGGTGTTGAATTTCTGGTCTATATCACCAGTCAATGTCTTTTCCTGGCTTTTGGCAAATTGATATCGTTTCTTTATATCAGCCGCAAAAGCTTTTCTGGTAAGGGGGTCCTTCAATTTACTGATGTCAAACCTTTTCTGTGTCGTTACAGTTGGTCCAGCCGTTCTTAGTTTCACTTTCAGTTTTGCTACTACTAAATGGTGATCACTTCCCACATCTGCACCTCTTCTTACCTTCACATCTTGTAATGCATGTCTCCATCTACCATTAATCATAATGTGGTCTATCTGGTTTCTGTCCCAACCATTTGGTGATTCCCATGTTAATTTGTGAATTTCTTTGTGTGAAAAGTGTTTCTCAATGACTATGTTGTTAATGCTACAGAAACTTATTAATTTATCCCCATATTCGTTTGGTGTTCCGCTGGCGCATTTCCCCTTTACTCTTTCATTATATGTATTGTGTGTTCCAGCTTTCGCATTGAGGTCTCCCATTACTACGATAAGATCATATCTAGGTGTGTCTTCCATTTATTTCTGCAGTTGTTAATAGAATTCATCCTTGACCTTGTTATTCGTTGGTGCGTAGCATTGTATTATTGTAGTGTTGGTGAATCTCAATCTTATTCTTATCGGTCTGTTGTTGATGGGTTTCCATTCCAGTAATGTCCTTTCTATTCCTTTCTGTAGAATAATGGGTACACCTTCATTGTGCTGTCCATCCTCTCTTCCAGAGTAAAGTACTGTTTCTCCTGTTGCTGTTTTAACTTTTCCTGCCCCTGTCCATCTGCTCTCGCTTATCCCTAGAATGTGTAATCTATAGTTTCTCATTTCTGCTGTGACCTGTTTTAGTTTACCCGTCTTGTTCATTGTCCTGACATTCCAAAATCCTATTCTTGTTTCACGTTTTGCGGTCAGGATGTCCGTTTTCATGTCAGTGGCTTCCTTTCGGCTTTCACCACTGACAGTCATACGAGCCTCAGACTCTGGATGTCCGTCCTGCAGCAAAGTTTGTTCATTTGTTGTCGTTTCGGTAACTTCATTTCTTTTTACATAGACAGGGGTGTCAGCCCTATGCTAAAACCCCCAACCTGGAGGACCAGGGTGTCTGCTTTAATCTGACCCCTGCCCGCGCAAACCTGTCCAGCTTGGTAGAACCTTCCATCTGTACTGTTGACATAAGAGAAATGTTTTATTTCATGGCGGCTTCTTTTATAGTTGAATTTATATGTGTAGAGTCGTTAGCTTTCAGCAACAATCAACAATTCCTTGATAATATTTTCTTTCAGTTTTTTCATTAAATTATATAATAACATATGTCTTGTAAGTTTCATTCACTGTCATTATACTCGTATTGAACATGAGTTAGTTGATAAATCTTTTGTGATTGTTCATATTTATTACCATTCTGCTAAGCAGTTTCCTAATGAATGGCTATTTGTTCACAAATGTCAGACCAACGTAAAAATGATAGACATGAAAATACAGGAATCATAACTTTGATAGAAATCTGAGCTTGTTTGTTACTGTCTGAAGTAGTTCTTATGCTAAGTCCTTTTGTTTGATGAATACATTATTAAGAATAATCTAATGTGGTAGTGGCTGACGTGTTGTATACTTTTGTTAAGTAGCTCCCTCCCATGTTTTTTTTTTTTTTCGTGCAAGTGGAAATCTGAGTTTAGTGTTGAAGTTGAGAGATGTTTTGTGATGCTAATAAACTGCAATTATGTGAAAAGTGGTTGTTCGCTTTGTAACTATGAAAATCTGTTGACCTCTGAGTTTTTGAAGGGGTGAAACAAATATAGGAAGACCCTAAAACACACAGAGAAGTGAAGATAACTAGAAAGTTAAAAACATGAAAAGCAGTGAGAATGCCCAGGGCAGAATCGCTTGGGAGATTTGGACAAATGTGCTCTGCATGCAACTGGAATGAGGAATGCTTGTTTGCCATTATGTCTGTTGACCATGGTCACTTGTTTTACACGACTGTCCTCGTGCTTGAGAACTGGAGACAGAAGTGAAAATGTGGAAAGAACTTGAGCTAATGGCACGTGACAGGAGGACATGTGTTTGTTGAAGGCCTATGCTTCTTGGAGAACTAAAGGGTTTTAATTGATTGATCTTCATTCTTACTTGTATTGTCAGTGTTTGCATATTTTTCAAAAGCATGTTGTATAGGAACATGTTATTTATTAGCACCATAGTTGAAAAAAAACAGAAACGTTTAATTCTAAAGGTCCTTATTGTATTTATCACCGTTCTTCTCCCCAAAAAGCATTGATTGGCTTTCCATGTCTTCTTTGTGCCCTTCATGTCTTCTTCAGTTCTCTTGATTTCTGCTGCCACCTGTGCAGTTTTCCCTTGTCCATGTAAAGTACAAACATTCCATTTGCCAGTTCTGGAGATTTTTCTAGTAGAATAAAGGTGAATCTGCAATCCAGATTCCTTTTGGCTTTCTCTGTGTTGCATCATAAGCCTCCTTACCAGAGGACCTTCTGTTTTCGATGGCTGAGTTGATTTATTAAGGTTTTATAGTTTTTAGGAATTTTCTACAGGATGCTCCCTATGCCCAACCCTCTGCAGTGGCCTCTTGTGACATGCATGGCAGGCTACAGTGTTACTATTCTTTGCTCCTCTTTCAGGCCTCAGTAACACTGGCGAGGTCCTGTATTGTCTGTGCAATATGATTAATAGATAATCTTAAACACACGATGGCAATAAAATGGCTATATGAGAAACAAAGTGAAGAATGTTTATACCTCAGGACCGCAGATGGCCCTCTGAGCACTCAGCTTCAAATTTAGGCTTAGTCCTATGTATAATCTATTTGCTTTCACTATGTGGCTTGACAGGCAAGGGGAGATTACTGTAGTACACGTATGCCATTTGTTGGAATAACCATACCTAACCCTGTGGCTTTGCAAAGTTCCTCTAATCTGATATCGCGACTGAAGGTAATACTTTGTTCCCTGCATCAGGCCGACAGGAACGATCTTAGGTCATGCCAATCCGACTAATGTAAGCATTAAAGACTAACTCACGACCATCGGGTGGTTGCTGCCATTTATAGTTTGTTCGTTAACAGATTACACTTGGCTACCTATACTGTAACTTGATTTCGTTAGGCATGAAGAGAACACTGTTGCTTAAAATGAGTTAAACTGCAGTTGAGTCCGAACAGTGATCTCGCCTTATCCAAAAATTATAATCCACTAACTGGATTTATAAAACACAAAAATAGAGAAGATGATTGGCCAGGACAACCAGAGAAGATGATTGGCCAGGACAGCCAGCTTGCTTTATGTTAACTGAAAATCACAAGTGAGGTTAGGTGGACTGCATTGTGTTTGAATAAAAGTAGTCTTAATGAAGTTAGCAGCATCATACAAGATTAGGAAAAAAGGCCTTATCCTGAAAGAAAAGTTCTTTAAGGACCATGCCTAGTGGCATAGGAGATCATGTCTCTCCACAACTTCCTGTCTCCAGTACAATTTATCAATTCTGCTGTTGACTTCTTTCCATGCCATGATGTCAAACTGTCTAGTATTTGCTCTCTTTTTCCTTCAGTCTTACCTGTTGTTATGATATATTCCAGCTTTCCTCTTCTCATAACAACCAAACAAAAGTGGATTGCATCTTTCTAACTTTTGAAATAAGTTTCCCTTGCGCATTGGCCTCTTTCAGGACATCCTCATTTCTCTTTTTGGCTGTCCATGGTATTTTTAAAATTCTTCTGAAAAACCACATCTCTGTGGCCTCTAGTGCCTTCCCGACTTGTTTACTGATTGTCCATGACTCATTCCCCTATGTTAAGATTGGTTCTATATAACACAGAAGAACACTCATTCTTACTTCCAATGCCAGAATTGTTACATAAAATACTCTTCATTTAAAGAATGCTGCTTTTGCCTGAGCTATTCTGCTCTTCACTTCTGAATGCATCTTCCATCCATTGTTATTATTAATGTGCCAAGGTATTCGAATTTATTGACTGGTTTTAAAACTGTTCCATTTACTTTGGTAGTACATTCTGGGGAAGCCCTTTTCTTTCAGATGACCAATACTTCTGTCTTTTTGCTATTAAAGCTGTAAGAAAACGACGTAGTATTTTGCATAAGTAGTGAGATGCATTCTGCCCGCTTATTACAAAAGATGAAGACGACAAGGAACATAGTCTAAGCACTCGAAAACAAAATGGATGTTCTGAATTTATGTATAGTCAGTTCATGTGCAGAAGTTTTATCTTGCTTGAATTTTTGCTTCCACTTATCCGTGAAGTCAAGTGTAGAGTTGCAGTTTGCGTTCTTGAGCCAAGTGTCGTGCTGGCCACTGTAAGCCCATGTTGTTGTAGGATATCTGTGATGTTGTCTATCCATCTGCCTCTTTGTCCTTCCCGTGTCCTGTAACCAGATCTACTGCAGCGGTTCTCAAAGCGTGGTCCGCGGACCCCTGGGTGTCCCCGAGACCGTTTCAGGGAGTCTGCGAGGTCAAAACTATTTCCAAAATGATCTAAGACGATATTTGCCTGTTTGTCTTGCTCATTCTCTCCCAGTATAACTCACATAAACAAAAACTGCTAAGGGTTCTCAAAAATTATTAAGAGTGTAAAGGGGTCCTGAGACCAAAAAGTTTGAGAAACCTGTTGTACGATTTAGGCACGTAGTAGTAATTTATCAGGTTCCATTCTAATGAATTCTAATGTGATGTCAAACAACTGAATTATCTCTCTCTATATACTTGATAAAGGATGTAGTAAAAAGGTAAAGGATCCAGTTACACGCCCATTGAGGCATATTGGGAATATGGTGTTAGGCCCATATTTTCTTGACCATCGGCACACTAGGGGTGATGTGGTCAGCATCACGCCGGCCGCCTTAAGAGAGGGGTACTTAATAGTTCATGCTGGCAAAACTTGGAGATATGCTTGGAGAAAAAAACTTGAACGGATGGCACAAGATAACAGAGCTTTGTAGTGTATGAATGAAGACCTGTTTTCTGCAGGAAGCGAAAAGGGTGATGAATGAATGTTTCTCTTCTATACATTTATGAGCGTCTGTTGCGTCTTGGTTATCGTTCTTGTTGTACCTAATGTTTCAGGTCCATAGAGTTGAACCGACGTATGAAGATCTGAAAATTCAGTTATGCATGGAATAGTAAATATGATGCCGCCATTATGGCCGAGTATCAATCGATACCTGGCATTTTGCTTCAAGTTTGATTGTGGGTTTTCTATTTTATTAAATACTACGCACATAAAGGTATGTTTGAGGCACTCATGAGAAATAAAAGAAGTAGAGAACAACAGAAGTGAGAGACTTGCCGGAGAACGAGCCCAGGACCTTCCGAACGGCGCCACCGCCTAGCTACGGAAGCGAATCCCACTATCCTTCCTGCCAACTAGGCACCACAAAAATAGTGCTTTATGTGTGTAATATTTATTTATTTTCTGTTTACAGTCCTCTTTTTCCCCCTCTTAAATAAATAAATATTAGCAATAACCCGTCAATAATGACGGAAGTAAATCAAAAACTGTAATATATTTTTAAAATATTTTTTAATTCACTATAAAAGTTATTTGATGACAACATTTTTTGTGGGTTTGTTATAAAGAATATTCCCTGATAAAAAGTGTTTTTAACAAAAACTTTCAAGTTTTCATGATTTGTTCCTCGGGTGAGGGCGACATAGAGCTGGCCGTGTCCGAAAACAGGTTCAGGAAGGAAAATGTACATTTTAAGGTTATTTTTAACAAAATGATGAGTTAAATCCGTTTCCGGAATGAAACTGGGTTCTACACCGACTTTTCTTCATTGAGTGTTACTATTTTCGGGAGAGTACATATAAGGGAAACAATACAATTAATGTCTAACTTTCAACCACAGTTGCATTCCTTAGATGTGACAGACGTACAAACGGTGATAATTGTGGATTTTTAAGAAATATATATATGTGACGGTATTGCCTCCCCTGCTTTGCAGTAGTGGTCCAACAGTGACCAAACTCAAGAGTATCTAATAAAGGCTTTAATGGAGTCTATTTGTACCAAGATTACTCTTGGCAGAAATGTAGATAAAAGAGTAGTAAAGCTTCTATCACATGGGAGTCTTCACAAGAAATTCAGATAATCGAAAACAATGCTGGCTGTCGCTAAGCACGTTAATTCTGTAACCTGCCAATCACTTTTTTGAAGAATTTAAGCGCTTATTTATCAGCTCGTTAAGCCCCCACCCCTGATTTACTCAGTGGAATTCTCTTATTGAAGTATATCTCAGTTTAGAATTTGTGTAGTAATTGACCGAGACAAACATGCAGCAACTTTAAAATGATCAAAGTGAAGTTAAATTTGTAACATTACAAATAACAAAATTTAATAATCACTTTAGTTGTAACGGTTTGAAAATAATTTGAATAGTTATGGATAAAGAAAAGCTATCATCCTCGTATTTGGGGATTGCAAAAAAGGCTAAGAAAGTTCAGATGGCAGTATATATTTCAACTTAGCTGCCAATGACGGTTCTGTCTTTTCACACTGATCACTCGTCTCTGGTCAAGGTTGTTGGGTGTAGCTCGTCTCCAAGAAACTTCCAGGAAAGTCTACACAGTGCATTTTTTGTCTTAAAGCATAAGCCACTGATCCCGTCTTGTTCCAGAAATAGTACATTCTGCTGGTACCACCAATAACTGTGATAGAAGAATATAAAAGAACGCTCTTCTGAGTATGGCATTCTCTGACACACAGTTATGTGTCTTCCCCCCCCCCCCCCTCTATTTCACCATCCCACTTAACTCAGAGTTTACCCTCGATGAGAATTAAATTTAATCCCTCGGAATAAAACTTCCTTTACATTTAAACTGAATAGCGTTAGCTTTACATTACATTTAAATGAAAAGGCTAAACGAACAGATATAAATGTTTTACATTTACATCTCCACTGTTTGAAAAGTGTTCACAATATAAATTCAATCGTGTTTCATTTACATTTACACTTGTGGACAAGTTTAAAACTTCTATTAATTAAAATGGACATTTACACTGGTTTAAAGCGTGAAACCTTACATTAATTTTAAAGTGAATATGTTTATAGGGACATTTACACTGCTTTGAAAATGTAAGTCTTATGCTTAGAATGGACATCATTTCTTTTCATCTTTCCCTCCCTGCTCCATAGGGAACATGGAACTACTTTATGCTTTTAGTTCTCTTTACGAAACTATCAATAAAGCAATCACCAGCCTGTGCAGTGGTGGTTCAGGAATCATCATTCTATATGCTGAGGTTGCCATCCTCAAATGACTTTGACATCCAAAAGTGAGTTTCACACAATAAAATTCACATGGTAATATTTACATATATATGTTAGTTCACATGTTAGTAATAAAATATGAAATGTAAATCCAACTTACGCCAATCCTGGCTACTCACTTGTCGCACAGATGAATAAGAGATAAATCGTTCTCTTACAACACGTGTCTGGGATTTCTCTAGATGTGAACCAACAAAGAATGAGAAGTCAGTGATGTTAGGAGGAGCTCATTCAAATGTGTCCGGGATGCTAGAGTGTGGAGGGGGCCAGAGATTGGAAGTGATCACTACCTGCTTACAATCAAAAGAACAACTGAAAGAGTTACTCAGCCTAGGAACTGCCCAACATCACGCAAGAAACCAAGTAAACGACGGGAAAAATGAGCATTAAGACCTACAAGCTGAGAGAACCAGAAATTAAGACCAGATATTAGGGGCTTATTGCTACAGCGGTGAGAAACACAGAAGAACAACCTGATGACTTGGAAACCCTCTGGCTTAAATTCAAGGACATCATAAAGACAGCCGCTGCAGAAGCATGTGGTGAAGTCCGACTTGGGAACAAGAGAAAGAGGACACCTTGGTGGACAGAGGAAGTCAAAGAGAAAATAAGAGAGAAGAAAATGGCATGGAAACAATACTTAGGAGCTAAAAACACAGCGGGACATATAGAGAATATGTGATACTCAGAACAGAACAAGGTGCTAGCAGCAAAACAGAAGTCCTGGGAAGAATTTGGAGAAAAGCTAGAAAAAGATGCGCAAGAAAACCAGAAATTGTTCTATAAGACCCTAAAGAACACGAGGAAGGAAAAACAATGCCCTATCAAATTTATAAAGGACAAGCAAGGCAAATTGCTTACTGCCCCGAAGGAAGTAATGGAAAGAATATTTCTCAGAACTCCTGGATGGTGAGCATGGTGAAGCATCAGAAATGATAACCACTAGCACAGAAGAGAAAACCAATGATGATGAAGATGACATAAAGATGGAAAAACTGAAGGCAGCACTGGAGAAAATCAAGATGGGCAAAGCAGTAGGACATGATGGTATAACACCAGAAATGGTTAAGTACATGGGAGCATCAGGCGACCTATTACTCTTAAGGGTCCTACAGGCAGCGTGGTGCAACAAGACAATACCAAAGGATTGGGAGATTGCCATCATAATACCAATTTTCAAAAAGGGGGACAATCGACAATGTGGAAACCATAGAGGCATATCCCTTCTCAGTGTCCTTGGTAAAATTTACTCTAGAATCCTAGAGCAGAGACTCTGACGCCTAGCTGAGCCACAATTGGATGAGGTCCAGTGCGGATTCCGAGCAAACCGAAGTACTCAAGACCTAATCTTCACACTCAGACAGCTGAGTGAAAAGGCCCTTGAGTATAAGAGTGAGATCCATCTTTGTTTCATAGATATGGAAAAGGCGTTTGACAGGGTCCCCTGGAGCAAACTTTGGTACTGTTTAGCAAGGAAGAACATTCCAGCACCTCTGATTCATGCTATACAGAGCTTCTACAAGTCTTGCAGAAATTATGTGAGGACAGCAAACCAAAGTCAGAAGAGTTCAGGACCACCACTGGTGTAAGACAAGGTGATATGCTGTCACCTTATCTTTTCATACTCCTCATGGACGATGTCATCAAGGCATGTAAGGAGAGAACAAGAAAGTATTCAGTGGGGTAATGGAAGATGAGACAGGTCTGTATTTCAGAGCTGGCATTTGCTGATGATGCTGCCCTGATTGCTCCCCAGGACGACCCAGAGTCCGGTGGGAGGACAACATTAGACAATCTTTGAAGGACTGAGGACTAGAATGTAACCAGGCCAGGAGAAAGACAGAAGATAGGATAGTCTGGCGCTCTCTCTTCCAAACCTCTACACCTCGCGGTAGAAGGGGAACGACTAAGTAAGTAAGGATTGAGTGGAGTGGATAGATGATACCATATTTTGATATCGGAAATCAAAATTATTATCTTGAGTTAGGATCCCATTACACGTCCAATGGGGCATATTGGGAATATGGTGTTAGGCCCATATTTTCTTGACCATCGGCACACTAGGGGTGATGTGGTCAACATCACGCCGGCTGCCTTAACCTTCCGAGAGTTGCTCTGGTACCCAATTCATGAGGCTGGGTCGACCCCGGAGCCTTTGGCGGTCTACAAAATCTCATCTCAACTGGGGATCGAACCATGGACCACCGAGCTAGGAAGCCAGTGCACTAACCACTGCACTACAGCAGTTCCATTATCTTGAATTAACTTACACTATATATCCTAATTATAACCCATCAAGGGTTGAACGAGACATTTCTCCCTTTCAATTATTGTATTTGTTGCTCCTTTTGGAGCCACCACTACAGCAGGTGCCCATGCAGAAGCCTGCCTGTTACAGCGGTGATCTCTGAAGCAATGTGTTCCACATAATGAGGTTGCCAGTCATCTATGCACAACCTCAAATTAGTCACCTCCTATGACATGAATGAGATTAGAGTAAGTCCTGCTCTTTCCTTATCTGTCATAACATGACACAGGGTATGTTATGTGCCCCCCCATTCCTTTCAATTTCTTAATTTCCATGTGCCTTATTCTGCATTCCAAAGTTCAATCAATTACTGCTTCTTGACAATTTTTAACAAGGAGGAATGGACATCTACAGTAATCCATCCAGTGGTGTAACTGCTGGACCAGGCCTGTCCTGTAGGCCCCAGCACCAAATGGGTTCCGGCAAGAGGTGGTCAGAAGGGATCTTCATCTTTATATGTATCCTTTTAAGTTCCTTTGTTAAACGTCATAGCATGTCCAAGTTACTGGAAACAGACATTAAAGGAATAAAAAACAGATATGAAAAGATCTTGTGTGGATGGTACAGAATAGGAGGACCTGAAGTAATTTTACTGAAGTGATATGCTTCGTGGGGACCTAAAGGTAATGATGATGATGAAAGTGGTATATACTTTCAAAATATAAATTTGCCATATATTGATTACTGCCCCTGATCTTCGTTGAATCCTTTTTTTTTTAAAATGGGAAATCCATTGATATATTGACCCAAAAATCAATGTTAAGGGAAACAATACAATTAATGTCTAACTTGCATTACCAAAAAAACATCGTGTCCCTTGTTTCTGTAGGGGACAAACCGACAGACGTTCAAGCATACAGATTAGATAGTTATTGAGCCCATTATATAAGCAGACACCACATACATTGTGCTTGAGGGCCCCTTACATGTCACTGAACCCATCATTAAAACAATGACGTGCTGATATTGATAATTCCAATTATGGTGGTGATGATGATGACGGTGCCTATGCAAGCATGAATGGGAATTTGATACATAATCCTAAGTACACCACACAAATATTAACGCAAATGTTTATTTATTCCACTTCCGTACAGGTAATAAATATTTATTTAATTTTATATATTTATTCCACTTCCATACAGGTAATAAATATTAATTTAATTTTATATTTAATTACAGTGCAGTCCGGATAAACGGAAGCCGCTTGGGCCATCTACAATACTTCGGCTTATCCGAAATTCTGCTTATCAGGAGTTCTACTAAAGAAGACTTCTGACCAGGACCTGCAAAACTGCTTCGACTTAACCGAAATTTGGCTTAAGTGAGTTCCGCTTATCCAGACAGCACTGCATATCTAATATAATTAGCTACTTACAGTTTGAACTGATAGGATTAGGAGAAATGACATATTACAAAAGTCAAAATGTATGTTCATTTAAATAAAAATGAGTTAAAAATTAAAATATCATTAGGCCAGTTAACTTTATTATTATGTGGAAGATAAGGATCCGCAAAATGTACTATAATGAAATGTTAAATGTATATAATGTTAAATATATCGTTTATACTAGCCATAAAGTTCAACAGAAAAATATAGAACTTCTCAGCAGAACATAAATCAGAAATACAATACAACAGATGTTTTTATACAGAAACTTGAATGAGAGGTACAATAATAGTGATGCTAAATAGGAATAATATTTAAGTTAATATACAGAGAATAAAAACAAAAATATACTACTTGTGATGCTATTAAAGTGAAAAATAATTGAGATTAAAAACCCACACCTCCCTTTCACCACAACAAACACAGTTGCATATTTTTACTGTGAAATATGCACTAACATACTGATATAAGACAGTTTTAAAAAATACTATTAACAACAACATTGAAACTCTGTAGACATGTCTTTTTACCACACTTGCTGATAGGAAAGTTATATTAGTGATTGCGTCTTTAATATTTGTCTGGATCGATCACAAATTGCTTACTGCCCCGAAGGAAGTAATGGAAAGAATATTTCTCAGAACTCCTTGATGGTGAGCAAGGTCAAGCATCATCAGAAATGATAACTACTAGCACAGAAGAGGAAACCAATGGTGATGAAGATGACATAAAGATGGAAGAACTAAAGGCAGCGCTGCAGAAAATCAAGATGGGCAAAGCAGCAGGGCATGGTGATATAACACCAGAAATGGTTAAGTACATGGCAGCATCAGGCGACCTATTACTCTTAAGGGTCCTACAGGCAGCGTGGTGCAACAAGACCATACAAAAGGATTGGGAGATTGCCTTCATAACACCGATTTTCAAAAGGGGTGACAATCGACAATGTGGAAACCATAGAGGCATATCTCTTCTCAGTGTCCCTGGTAAAATCTACTCTAGAATCCTAGAGCAGAGACTCTGACGCCTAGCTGAGCCACAATTGGATGAGGTCCAGTGCGGATTCCAAGCTAACCGAAGTACTCAAGACCTAATCTTCACACTCAGACAGCTGAGTGAAAAGGCCTTTGAGTATAAGAGTGAGATCCATCTTTGTTTCATAGATCTGGAAAAGGCGTTTGACAGGATCCCCTGGAGCAAACTTTGGGGCTGTTTGGCAAGAAAGAACATTCCAGCACCTCTGATTCATGCTATACAGAGCTTCTACAAGTCTTGCAGAAATTATGTGAGGATAGCAAACCATAAGTCAGAAGAATTCAGGACCACCACTGGTGTAAGACAAGGTGATATCCTTTCACCTTATCTTTTCATACTCCTCATGGACGATGTCATCAAGGCATGTAAGGAGAGAACAAGAAAGTATTCAGTGGGGTACTGGAAGATGAGACAGGTCTGTATTTCAGAGCTGGCATTTGCTGATGATGTTGCCCTGATTGCTAAATCAGAAGCACATCTCCAATCCAACTGCAAGTCTGGAAGGAAGAGCTGGAGAAGAGAGGGATTGTCATAAGCAGCTCTAAAACAAAATGCATGGTGATATCACGAGAAGAAAGAAGACATCAGATTAAGCTGGGAGAACAGGTCCTGGAACAGGTCGACCACTTTAAATACTTCGGAGGTATTATAGACCGAAAGGGAGGCATCAAAGAAGAGTTCGCCACTCGAAAAGCAGCAGCTGGGAGACTTTTTCAGTCCATAAATCGAGGATTCCTCAGCAAGAGAGAGGTTGGTAAGAAAACGAAGATGGCTGTATACCGCTCCACCTATGTCCCAGTCTTGACATATGGATGCGAGTCATGGGCAATGACTACAACCCACAAAAGCCAGATCCAAACCTCAGAAATGAGGTATCTGAGGAAGGTGGTTGAAGTAACAAGAAGAGACATGGTCCGCAACCAGACGATAAAAATCCCACCCCCTGCAGACCAGTGGCGTATCCTGGTAATGCGAGCTAGGCGTGCTGCTACTTAAAATGAATATGTACGCCTACTATTTAACTTCTTCCCCTCTTAATTTAAAAACCAACTATATTCAATTACGCAACGATAGTTATTAGGGGTATATGTCAGTTATCTCCGAAATACTAATTAACTTACAACTTGAAACTCACTGTCACTGTAATAATCTGCATTCCCGGCAACTAACAAAAATTAATCACAAAAACACTGGACGGACACAGCCGATTTTTACAACCCGAGAGCTGCAAGACCACCGCACGCATGTTCATATTGTATTGACGTATCTGGCCATGACCCCGATCCACACAAACCAATCTTCAGACGTGAATCCGAAAGGTGCAGCACGCATTGTGACGGAATTACCCGAGAAACTTCGGGCGATTGTAACCAGCCAATAAAAACTGCACTATAAAACGCGTCTGGGAAACTGAAACTAGATATACTCGTAGATTCTATGCCGGAAAATCCGTTATCGTGATGCGTGCGGTCCGAAAGCAGAACTTTAGAAGAGAAATATTTCATACATGCCAAACGCTATGGTTTACCCATAATCTGTACGGGATGTTTGCGTTTTCAGATGTGTACGGCCCATACAAACGTCTGTACGGGTTTTTTCGCCTAATTATTAAACATATGAAAAAATCGATCGTCTTGTGCCACTACCGTAGCCGTAATTTGCGTCATTTGTAATGTTATTTGCAAGAGAGTTAGCTTCCGTTTCCGATCTTTATTTAGTAAAGGGAGTATCCGCGTTTATTTTCTGTGAATTTTTAAAATCGCAATCAATCGGCATCGAACACGCGGCCATTTTCGCTCTAATTTTAATGGATTCTGACTCCGATGCGATGACAAGGAGATCTTTGTCTTTATTAGCGCTAATATCGGTTCTCAGAATATGGGTGATGGCAGAGATGGAAACGAAAGTAGAATGTCATTGCTAGTATGTATAATTTTAGGGGTTAGGATTAGGTTTATCCGAAAGGTTTAGGGTTACGGCCGAATGTCACTGCTGACGAGGGCGTTTGTTGCTTTGCTACTGATGATGGGTGTAACGAAAAGATCGTCATTTGGTTTGTATTGGTCAAATGACTTTCATTGAGATGCAAAGGAAAAGGACTCTTCGTTTGTTGGGTTTTTTTTTTATTTTAAAAAAAAAATTTAATTTAAAAAAAAAAAATTATCGTTTTTTTTTCATCTTTCCATACCTCTCTTCCTATCACATCTAACATGTACACAAACAAATTTTATAGCATCAGATTCATCATTCATTTATTTCTACACAGTCCAAAAATTAGAGCAATTGATAAAAAAACTATAGAATTTACAAGTCATCCACTATAAAAAAAGGGGGTGTTGTGAAAAAGAATGCAGCTGCAGGGCACATTTTCGGGAAAACAATGCAGCGTGCTAAAGGATAAGGTCCTATCAAACACAGGATTTCCTGGTCTGTTAGTGATAATTAAGCGCAGAAATAGACTAAATGATGACACGATCACATCATTTTTACAGTGCAAAATAAACTCAGACAAATATTGTTTGAGTTTTAAAATAAATGAAGACCTGTTTTAAAAGGCAAAGTCCCCATGCCTCTATGATGCAGCTGTAATTGAAATTTTTTTTTACACGAATTAACTCTTTTGATACGTTTTTTCTGTTTGTTTTTTTTTGTGTGTGTGGCCTAATGGATATGAACGCAGTTTCATAATCCAGATATACCAGGTTCGAAACCTGCTGCAGGCGGTTTGGAAGCAAATCGCTTTGTGTGGATTTTTAACAATGGTATAAGCGCCGTACCGTTCAGAAAGCAATGGCAAACTACTGAATGAAAAAATTGCCTAGAAAAATCACAAACAGCCAATAAAAGCTGGGGTTGATTGCCACGTCCTGTAAAGGATAAGCAACTAACTTTTAACAGGTTTTGCTGGTCTTTGTACAGGGTGTTTGAATTTTTTGTACAGGTTTTTCATCTCCGAGGTGTGGCATGTATGATATTTTATAGAATAATAAATTAAATTTTTATTTTCCTTCGGGCATAGGTGTGCGCAGCACGCACAGCACACATAGAGAATACGCCACTGCTGCAGACCCAAGTAGAACAGTCCCAACTAAGATGGTTTGGACATGTCTGCAGAATGGGAGAAGATCGACTACCACGACAAGCATGGGAAACAAAGAGCCAAGGATCCAGACCCCCAGGACAATCCAGAGTCCGCTGGGAGGACAACATTAGACAATCTTTGAAGGACCGAGGACTAGAATGGAACCAGCGCTCTCTCTTCCAAACCTCCACACCTCACGGAAGAAGGGGAACGACTAAGTAAGTATATCTGGGATTTCTTTTAATTTTAACATAGATTGCCCCTTCTGACTCCGTGTTTCTTCAATTTCCTCGTCCCAGTTGTTCCTTATTAAAATTTGAAAGAGATTTCCTGTGCTTTATAAGTCTTATCTGGTTCTCCAATAAAAGGTCCGGATAAAATTTAGGAATTATGAATCTAGTTCTTCCTCTGGCGAAGGTCTGATGTCTTGGCGAGAAATTTCAAATGTGTTTTCACCAAAATGTTACGCAAGAATTGCAGCAGAAATGATGCCATCATAAAAAAGAAAAGAAAAATTACAACACTGCAAAAGAAATGATTCTGCAATTGTTCTTTCTTTATTGTTTAAAATGGTAGGCAGAGATTCTGGAAGTTAGGGTGGAGTGGGGAGAATGAAAATGCATGCTACTTCCAGGAATTCTGATAGGTGTACACTTGCAAACTTTAACCAACGGCAACGAAAAGAGATTTTCAACTTCTGAGAGCCAACATTTAGGACACCATCACAATTTTTTAAACTCCATACATACAAGGTTTTCAACAAGTGTAAAAACACAAAAATGAAGAAATGTTAAAGAAAATGAAAATTCTTAACAGCCCCCTATGTTAGCTGGTATCTCCTTCCTCTATACAAAGGTTTTTATAAGAAATTTATACCAAATCACTCAGCTGGGCCGCCATTCAGTTCTGCAACATTTCGATCTCAAAGAAACCGTGGTATTTTATGTCTTCTTTAACCGGTTTTTCACAATTTACTTCAGCTCCTCATCTACTAATTGATGCCATCAGCTCCTCATCTACTAACTGATGCCATCAGCTCCTCATCTACTAACTGATGCCATCAGCTCCTCATCTACTAACTGATGCCATCAACTCCTCATCTACTAACTGATGCCATCAACTCCTCATCTACTAACTGATGCCATCAACTCCTCATCTACTAACTGATGCCATCAACTCCTCATCTACTAACTGATGCCATCAACTCCTCATCTACTAACTGATGCCATCAGCTCCTCATCTACTAACTGATGCCATCAGCTCCTCATCTACTAACTGATGCCATCAGCTCCTCATCTACTAACTGATGCCATCAGCTCCTCATCTACTAACTAATGCCATCAACTCCTCATCTGCTAACTGATGCCATCAACTCCTCATCTACTAACTGATGCCATCAACTCCTCATCTACTAACTGATGCCATCAACTCCTCATCTTCTAACTGATGCCATCAGCTCCTCATCTACTAACTGATGCCATCAGCTCCTCATCTACTAACTGATGCCATCAGCTCCTCATCTACTAACTAATGCCATCAACTCCTCATCTGCTAACTGATGCCATCAACTCCTCATCTACTAACTGATGCCATCAGCTCAAGTTCTTTCCATGCCTTCCTCTTTCCTTTTGTATGGCTATACAACATGGAGAGAAAAAAAAAGCTACATACTTTCATAAATGGGTGCTTGCGTAGAATAGAAGGATTGTAGTGGTATGACAAGATCACTAATGTGGAAGTGATGACACGATCCAGACAAGTGCCAGAACAAGAGATGAGAAAAAGAAGCTGGCGACAGATAGGGCAGACATTGAGGAAACCTACTGATAGTATTACATGGCAATCCGTGTTCTGGAGTACCCAGGGTAAGAGTGCTAGAGGGATCCTGAAGATTGCATGAAGAAGAGCTGGCCGTGTCCGAAACCAGGTTCAGGAAGGAAAGGTCCTACGTGCTCAAAAGATTGTCCTTGTGCCTTATTGATCGTCATTGCAAATGCTAGAATCACTGGGAATTGACGACGTCTCATCCTAAATGGCAAACTGCGCTCATTCAGTTCTAAGTCAATGCGAGGAATTAAGACTCGTTCTCCCTTAATACTGCCAGTGATAATTTCTGCATCAATGGAATTCCGATGCAAGACTTTTATGACCAAACGCGTGCCATTCAATAGTCCGTTTTTTTGCGTTCAGATTTCGCAATAGCATGATTGATAAAACTACTTCTGGAAGACAGACGTCTTCATCATCAGTTG
Source organism: Oreohelix idahoensis (assembly GCA_024509875.1). NCBI lineage: Eukaryota > Metazoa > Mollusca > Gastropoda > Stylommatophora > Oreohelicidae > Oreohelix > Oreohelix idahoensis. The sequence goes on along the minus strand of JAMPIV010010110.1, from coordinate 20,674 downwards.
ATAACTCTTATTCTGGTCACTGTAAACATCACCAGAGTTAACTGCTGTGTTGTTGTGTTGCTTGTGGTTTGAGTATGGAATGTCAACTCGACCTACGCAGGGGTGTGTAAGCATGAAGTGAGAGTGTAATACGCGAATGATAAGAAGAGTTCGTGGTGTTGACAATTGGTCTTTTTTTCTTTCACTCATGTATGGCTGGAAGTCATCGACACCAACGACTGTGTACCTTTGCTACAGTTTAATTGGACGTACACGCTCGACAGCACGGATAGTGACAAATCACAGGTTGGCATAATACATCATGGTACAGTGGATAAATGGTCTTGCAATGATACATGGGCACTCATGTAGAATAATAGCATAATGGACTGTCAGTAGACAAGCACTCAGTATTGCCCATATATATATATCATCTGACTGAGCACGTCAGCTTATAAATAATATTCAAAATGGCTTCTAGACCTAACCTCGTCTAGCGAAGATTTCTTTAAATAATGTTCAGCACATATTTTTCCATATAATCATATTGAACCGCTAGTAATGGGTTCTCATGTGTAGCAGTGATCTCTGGACTCATCAAGCGATAATACGGGGCATCCCTTTCTCTTCTTGAAAGTCACTAAATAGGTGTATACAAGATGGCTGCTGTCGTGAGCTATCACTCACTTTAGGATACAAACTGGAATATGTATCAAAGTTAGTCATTCATAAAATGTTCTCATTACTCTGTAGATTCTATCATGAGGCAATTGATTTCATCATATGAGATATAGTGCTGCTAGAAATAAATGCCGTCTTCATCTTGTTAAATATATTCTCTCAGACGTACAAATCGTGCCTATCGAAAAACGGTGGCTTCCTAAGAGAGTTCATAAGGAGTATCTTTTGTTACCTTGGTATCAGAAATATGATTCTGCCATTCCTTGGCAATAAGAATAAACACTGGGGTAAAGCATACACGATAGGTCTAGACGACTATCACTTTCCCCATAAATACTGAGATCACTTTTTCCGGCGACAAGCCGACATCGAAAACACAGCCCCCATCAGGGCGAAGCCAAATCACTCCTCTCTAGCGACACATCCGCCGAACAGCCCTTTGACCTTTCTGGCCACAAAAGACCATATAGTTCGACTTAGACATGCAAAGATATTCAGATATAAGACAGACTCGTCCTACCCAGACAAACAATACACATAAATTCAGGCCATAGATACACTGAAGCAAGAACAACCTATTTCTACCCAAACAAAGAATAAATCGCAGTAAAACTGGATTCATCCGCGGAGTTCGAACGAAAGTGACGACACTCCTTTCAAGGGAAGAAACTCAATAATGACTTTTCCTTAAGCACTAAAAAGTATCTATTTTGTTTACAAAATATTTGCGAACATAACAAGCATACAAATGAATTATATTGTAAGATATCAAAGACTGCACGTAACAGTCTTACCACACCTCCCGGGGAAAAAAATGGAACTTTTTTTTTTTTTGAAATACATCTAGTAGCAACGTACAATAGGCTCACAACGCATGAATAATGCGCAGATGAAAATATCAGGAATAAATATAACGCCTAATATGAGGCTAAGTCGACTTATGGAGCGACTGGTGAGAATGTATCTCATAAACTGAGAGAAATTATTTCTCTACAAGTGAATTTTTCCAGGAAGGTGTCATCAAAGTATAATACAATTCTGGCAATTACACAATGCCTAAAAAATTTCATACCATAATTTCGTATTAGATATCTTAAATTTATGATTTATGAAGAAAAATCATCAAAGCACAGCGGTGAATAAACATCAATGAACCGCTAAGTAGTGATACAATCATTATATTATTAAATTACAAATGTGTATCTATCTTTATATAGAAAGGAACTATTATAAACTAGACATATCAAGAAGTCTAAGACCTAATAGTTATGTGGAATCATGTGGGCATCTTGACAGAATGTCTGCCATCACATTATCTGATCCACGAATAGCTCGCACAGAGAAATGAAAGGGTTGAAGAGCAATTGCATATCGAGTAGACCTCGAGCTCTTCAAATTCTTACTCTGTATAGCAGTAAGAGCTTTTTGGTCGGTTTCTACTATGAAATGTGCGCCTAGAAGGAATCTCTGTAGTTTGAGGATCGACCAAACCATAGCTAATAGCTCACGGTCTAAAACCGAATAATTCCTTTCTGCCGCATTAAGTTTTCTGGAAATATACATTACAGGATGCAGAGTTCCAGAGTACTCTTGCATTAGTGCCGCTCCAATCCCAGTGGATGAAGCGTCACTACGAAGAACGAATGTCTTATCTTTAGTAGGTAGCACTAAAATAGGTGGTGTTGAAAACAATGTTTTAATCTTATCCAGAGAGCATTGGCATTCCTGAGACCAGTGGACCACATTAGGCGAACCTTTCTTTAGAAGTGTTGAAAGAGGTGCCATGATAGAGGATAGATTCTGAATGAATCTGCCATAAAATTGAATAAGACCTAACAGACTTCTCACCTGTTTTTTAGTCTTAGGGATTGAGATGTTAAGTATCTTACTAGTATTATGGTCCTCTGTCTTTAGGAAACCATGACCAACTCGGTGGCCTAGGAAAGAAATTTCGCTAAAACCAATATAGGCTTTAGAGGGTTTCGCTGTCAGGTTGTGCTCACGCAAAGTAGACAGCAATTCATCTAACCCTGAATAGTGATCTTCCCAAGTATCGCTGAAAAGACAGATGTCGTCTAGATATGCAATGACATCTGACCGATAAGATAGGATTCGGCGCATCATGCGTACGAATGTAGCTGGTGCGTTCATAAGACCGAAAGGCATAAAATTCCATTGGAACAAACCTCTAGGTGTTGAAAAAGCCGTGAGAGGTTTGGCGCGTTCAGATAAAGGAACTTGCCAATATCCTTTAGACAAATCAAGTTTAGTGAAAAAATGAGATTTGGAGAGTCGAGTAAGTAGCTCTTCCAGTAAAGGCATAGGTTCGGCATCGAACTTCGTTACTTGATTCAATTTTCGATAGTCAACGCAAAGACGTATGTTATTGTCTTTTTTACGAACAATAACCATCGGCGAAGAATATGCAGAGGTGGATGGTTCGATTATTTTCAAATCTATCATCTCATCCAACTCTTTCTCGACCTGTGCTTGAAAATGTATAGGTATAGGATAAGGTCTAACCCTAATAGGAGTATGGTCAGTTAGAACAATGTCATGTTCAATGACATGAGTTTGTCCAGGGATGTCAGTGAGTACATCCTGAAATGTTTGCAACATAGTTGAAACTTGTCGCTGTTCTCCTAGAGACAAATCAGGAGAGACAGTAACGTTCTTCCATGATTCACTAGAATGAAGTGGGATCATTGGAAGAGGAAGATTTACATCTGAAAAACTTGTTTCCTCATCCTGTATCACGGACAGTGATGAGTAATGACCATGTTGTACTGGAGAATTGTCCGTTGCTTGGAAAATGGGTTGCAAATAATCCGGACGTTCATGGAATTCAGTAAGCATATTGATGTGGAAGGTTTTATGCTTCCCATCAATATCGACAATATAGTCGACATCGGAAATTTTCGATATTATATCGTACGGACCTTTCCAAGAAATAAGTAATCTGTTTTCCCTACAAGGTAGTAATACAAATGCTTTGTCACCAGGACAAAGTTGTCGTAAGCATCTCTTCTTATTGGCAAATTGCCTTGCCTTCTGTTTCGCAAATTCAGAAGAAGAAGTTGCTAATTTGCATGCTTCGATAATCTTTTGTCTCAACGCGATGACATATTCGTAGGATGACTTTGTGTCATCGTCAATATTGTCAGATGTTATGAGATCGTGAAGCAACGACATAGGGCCACGCGGACGCGCGCCAAAGACGAGTTCAAAGGGAGAAAATCCTGTATGTTCATTGGGTACCTCTCTGTAAGCGAAGAGGGCCGCAGGTAAAACTCTGTCCCAGTCTTGAGGATGATCCTCAGTTATCTTCCCCAGTAAGTTTTTAAGTGTTCTATTAAGGCGTTCGACCATACCATTAGACATTGGATGGTAGATACTACTTAAAGATCTATCTATCTGCAGAGTAGACATTACTTGAGACATGGTATCTGATATTAGTTGGGTGCCATGGTCTGACAATATCTCTCCGGGGAACCCCAGACGAGAAAATATAAGCCAAAGAGCATCTGCAATATCAGCAGTAGTAATGCTCTTCAGAGGAATAGCCTCTGGCCAACGTGTGCACATATCAACACACGTCAAGATAAACTGATGTCCTCTGGCAGACTTGATCTTAAATGGACCAATAATGTCTATGGCCATTTTTTGAAACGGCCGAATAGGAATGTCCGCCGCCTGAATGGGTGCAGCATGCCGTGGACCTTTGGATTTAACTTCCTGACATACTTTACAAGATCGACAATAAATCCGTATGTCCTTGTTTACCAATGGCCAAAAGAAAGCCGCAAGGACTCTTGACTTAGTACGGGAAAAACCCATGTGTCCAGCACACTGAGAGTCGTGAGCGTGCTGCAAAATTTTAACTCTCAAATTCTTGGGAACCAGGATTTGAGAATGACTTGACGTAATGGAGTCTTGAACCATACGTACAAGTACGCCATTCTTCTTTGTAATCCACGATTTACGACTTGTGTCTTTATTCGGATCACCTTTAGTTGCAAGAATGAAGAATTTCTTCAGAGTGGGATCATCTTCTTGCTGTTTTATAAACGAGTCACGAGAAATTACCAAGGGATCATCTTGGTTATGCACTTCATTATCTTCAGTAGATGAAGTTTGAGGCATATTAAGAGCCTGAGCTCTAGTGACTACAGCGTTAGCAATCTGCATGTTTTGCCTTTCCCACGCGGAAATTTGTTGCGGAGTGCATTCTTTGACTCCATGAATGCGACCGATGATGAGGTCAGCGATCGGATTCGGAAGAAGACATGCGTGTACATCTCCTGTAAAGAAAGGAGTAGCAATCCTAATGATAGCAGTAGAGTATTTCTCTAATGTGCCGCCAAATGTTACACATTTGACTACTTGTCCAGTGGCACGGGAAGGATCTACGAGTGACTGCCTAACACCAATTGTGGTGCATCCAGAATCAAATAGCACAGAGACTGGATTGTTATTCACTAAACCCTTATGTAAGACAAGAGAACCTCTTCCATCATGCGCGACTGATGCAGGAAGAGCAGGAAGAGGATGGCCACAGCTTAAAGTAGACACTGTGGTTGGCTCAAATAACGTTTTGCATTGGGGGCACTGAGATGCTCTCCCAAAATCAAAAGCGGCACATGCCATATTACTAGCATCATTATTATCTTTACTCTGTTTATAGGCTTCATGGGACTCTTGTTGTGCAGAGTTTGCCTGAAAATGTGGTTTATGTCTTTTGTTTTGAGATCTACCTCGGTTATTATCACCTCTGTAGTTATTGTTACCTCTATTGTAACCCCTATTTGGGTTTGAGTCATAGTTCCCTTGGTTACCATTATCATATTCATTATAATGAGTATCTCTGTAATTATGATCTTGTTGACTCCAAGACGGATAACCCTGATAGTTTCTATAATTACTTCCTCTACGGAAATTCCTATAATTATGACCACCCCTGTGTCGAGAGCTATCAGCTCGTCTCCAGTTCTTTGAAGAAGAACCCTGAAATGATTGGTTACCTTGGTTTTGATAACTATTATGGTTACCTTTTTTATCAAATCTGTTTTGAGGTCCCTGAAATCTGTGTGAATAATTGGGATTGTATGGTGTTGCTGAAGCAACTGGCATACTCTCCTTAATCTTAGTGTTGCCAAAAGTCACGTCGGGGTGTGCAGTGACATATTGGGAACAATATTCTTCCATTTCCTTTAGAGATTTGGGTTTACGCTCATGTATAAATTCAAGGAATGGTTTGTTAACACATGACATAATCTTATCTCTGAGCAACAAATCCATAAGTCCTTCATACGTTTTTTCTGTTTTGGAAAGCTCAATCCAACGATCAACTGTGAGACGTGCCTTTGCAGTGAATTCTGAGAATTCTACACCTGTCTCAGGCACCATCGTCTTAAATAAAAGGCGATAGCCTTCCTCACTTAGCTGGTATTTTTTTATCAAAGCCGCCCTAATGACATCATAATTATCCTTATCTGCTTCTCCTACAAGGCATAATCTAGTCAAAGATTCACCTTTCAAGTTTTCTGCTAATTGATTAGCGTATTGTGATTTATCCACATTATGTGTACGACAAGAACGTTCAAATCTATCCAGCCAGAATGTAATATCGTCACTGGACTGATTGAACGGTGGAACCTTAACCTTGTAAGTAGAAGGTTTACCATTACCACTAGATGCCTGATTAACATTACTCATACTTGTCAATCTCAATTTCTCTAACTCAAATTCATGTTCTCTTATTGCTTTTTTTTCTTCAGCTTCTCTGTCTAATCTTTTTTGTTCAGCTTCCCTGTCTAATCTTTTTTGTTCAGCAGCAGCTTCTCTTTCTAATTTTTTTTGTTCAGCTTCACTGTCTAATCTTTTTTGTTCAGCTTCCCTGTCTAATCTTTTTTGTTCAGCTTCACTGTCTAATCTTTTTTGTTCAGCCGCAGCTTCTCTTTTTAATTTTTTTTGTTCAGCTTCAAATCTCCTTTCCTCCACCTGCATCTGCAATTTCTTTTGTTCAGCAGCAGCATCAGCTTCTTTTTATAATCTTTTCTCTTCAGCCAGAGCTTTTCTCTCTTCTGCAGCAGCTTTTTTCTCTTCAGCAGCAACTTTTTTTTCTTCTATTTGAAGTTTTCTCTCCTCTGCAGCAGCTTTTCTTTCCTCTGCAGCAGCAGCTAATGTCTTGTCATATTGAGCAACTGACCATTCTTCTAATTGTTGACCAGTCTTATCAAGGGCTTTCCCTTGTATAATGAAGTATTCTAATGTAGACATGATGTCTAACAATAATACTAATCACTTGAAACAATAATAATACCACAAGTTCTTAATGACTTGATTAATCAGTATACTATCCCAATATCTGTGGGTCACAAGCCTTAATAAGGTCTTGTATAACAGTAATAATAATCAAGTACTGGTTTATACCATAATCCAAGTGCAGTGCACAGGCAATAGTGTCTTATGAAATATACCTATATAAAACATATGTCAACCAACAGAATACATAAAGTACAAATAAGACTGACAATACGAAAACGTTTGCAGAAATTAAATAAATCAAATAGGGAAATCAATGAAAATAATCACTGAATCTGCAAAGAAATAACAACACAAATGACGTCACAGTATATGAATATAAATTGTGAATAGAACTGAAAGATAGAAAAGGGTAGACCAACAAATTACAAACAAATCAAAACAAAACTAAAGAACAAAGAAATATTACAAAAATAACAATAATTACAGTCTTCACAGCTAACACAAATAGCAACTAGTTGTTGCAAGCAAATTTCCAATTAAGGAAATTGCACCTAAAGAAAACGCCCACAACGGACCCTCTATGACGTGGGATATTCTGTTGTGAGGACGCCGCCCAACCTAAACACAACCCGCTGACATATAAACTAACATACTATACAAACAAATAACATGTAAACAGAAATATATATAAATTATGTGTATGATAGTATGTGTTGCAAAATAGGCTCAGTTTTACAGTAATGGCAAAGTTATTCTTATGAAAATAAACAAACTGCCACTTTATTGAATTAATAAATTCTGGCCTTAAATATTAAAGTTCATATATAGAAAACAAGAAGATCCATCGATGAAAATAGGACTTCTTAGTTCAATAATACTGTCTTCCTGTTAATATTGACAAGAATTGATCCAACTGTTCTGTGAAACTCTGTAATGTCTAATGTAAAAATGTCAACAACGCTGACCTACATACTGCATTCACTTGACAGGTCACGTGACGAAGTGTTGACAAAGAGCAAACTAATACTGCAAGTGTGTCGTATCAGCCACAGGAAACGGTCTGGTATCGGTAGTCTGTTGACTTCTCAACTTCTGCGATGTCAAACCCAGAAAGCTGGTCCACCAGTTGATAAAACTACTTCTGGAAGACAGACGTCTTCATCATCAGTTGATAACTCTTATTCTGGTCACTGTAAACATCACCAGAGTTAACTGCTGTGTTGTTGTGTTGCTTGTGGTTTGAGTATGGAATGTCAACTCGACCTACGCAGGGGTGTGTAAGCATGAAGTGAGAGTAATACGCGAATGATAAGAAGAGTTCGTGGTGTTGACAATTGGTCTTTTTTTCTTTCACTCATGTATGGCTGGAAGTCATTGACACCAACGACTGTGTACCTTTGCTACAGTTTAATTGGACGTACACGCTCGACAGCACGGATAGTGACAAATCACAGGTTGGCATAATACATCATGGTACAGTGGATAAATGGTCTTGCAATGATACATGGGCACTCATGTAGAATAATAGCATAATGGACTGTCAGTAGACAAGCACTCAGTATTGCCCATATATATATATATATCATCTGACTTCACTGACTGAGCACGTCAGCTTATAAATAATATTCAAAATGGCTTCTAGACCTAACCTCGTCTAGCGAAGATTTCTTTAAATAATGTTCAGCACATATTTTTCCATATAATCATATTGAACCGCTAGTAATGGGTTCTCATGTGTAGCAGTGATCTCTGGACTCATCAAGCGATAATACGGGGCATCCCTTTCTCTTCTTGAAAGTCACTAAATAGGTGTATACAAGATGGCTGCTGTCGTGAGCTATCACTCACTTTAGGATACAAACTGGAATATGTATCAAAGTTAGTCATTCATAAAATGTTCTCATTACTCTGTAGATTCTATCATGAGGCAATTGATTTCATCATATAAGATATAGTGCTGCTAGAAATAAATGCCGTCTTCATCTTGTTAAATATATTCTCTCAGACGTACAAATCGTGCCTATCGAAAAACGGTGGCTTCCTAAGAGAGTTCATAAGGAGTATCTTTTGTTACCTTGGTATCAGAAATATGATTCTGCCATTCCTTGGCAATAAGAATAAACACTGGGGTAAAGCATACACGATATGGGGATCGATGATACATGCAGCAACCTTCAATTTCAGCAAGTGCTGTGGCATTCCTGATGGGCACTGCTCGTTAAAGAACTCGGTTGGGAAATCAACTGTGTTGTTGGGATAATCGGAAATCGTGGTATCTATGCTCCAATAAACCGTTTCATTTCCAGCGAGTAGCTCCAACAATAAGTCTGCAATACTTTAAATTAAAATTTTGTCTTGATGAACAATCAAAAACTTACGTTTTAAGGTTATTTTTTTACAAAATGATGCGTTAAATTCTTCTTCTTCTTCTTCGTTCGCCTTCAGACTTCCACATTTATGACTCTAATAAAGGCAGTAGTCAACCCAAGGCCCCCAACATCTCCAAACAGTTTTTCGTTGACAGAAGTGGGTTGTTGCCATATGCTACTCCGTTCATTACTGTAGGTTGGGCAGTATTGCAGCAGGTGTTCGACTGTCATTGGGCTGGTACCGCAGGTGCAGAGATCTGTTGCACCAATTTTGTATTTGTGGTACAGATGGTATCTCAGTCTGTTGTGACCAGTGCGTAGCCGAAAAATGATGACCTGTTCTTTTCTGGATAGTTGATGATATGCATCATTTTGCAAATGTCCTGGGTGCTCTCTTTCCCATTTGGACTTGAATGTAGCCTTTATAGTGGTCTTTGCCGTTGCGTAAGTTGTCTCTATATCATTTTGTTGTAAGGCACCTCCTTCCTTAGCAAGTCTATCTGCCTCCTCATTTCCTGGTACGTTGCAATGGGCTGGTATCCACTGGATAGTGCACTTCTTGAAGCATTCGGCCAGTCTTTCAAGGGAGATTATCAGATCTTTCAATCCTTTAGTTTGGTGGCTCTTCAGTGCTGATATTATTGAGAGGGCATCTGAAAAGATTACTATCTGTTTTTCTGCCTGTGCTTTGCCTTCAATAAGAGTTTCAGCTGCCTGTTTCAGGGCTTCTGCTTCAGCACAGAAGTTATTGCAGTATTTTCCAGTGGCAATTGCCATAGAGAGTTAAATCAGTTTCGTGGATGAAACTGTGTTCTACAATCAAAAACTTACATCACTGTCACTCACTTTGTGTTGCACAATTACCGACTTTTCTTCGTTGAGTGTTACTATTTTCGGGAGAGTACATATAAGGGAAACAATACAATTAATGTCTAACTTTCAACCACAGTTGCATCCCTTAGATGTGACCGACGTACAAACGGCGAGAATTATAGAGTTTGATTACACACATAAAGGTATGTTTCAGGCACTCGTGAGAAATAAAGAAGTATAAAACTAGACAACAGACAAACAACGCAAGTGAGTGGCTTACCGGAGAATCGAACCCAGGACCTTCCGAACGGAAGCACATCACCTTATCCTCCCCCTGCCAATTAGACACCACCAAAATAGTGTTTCATAGACAGGGGTCATCAGCGCGATTCGCAGCACGTAACACTGGATATATACCTTGGGCGATGCAGCCTAATTAATTACGCAATCACTTCTGTTGTCCCCCTATTATACAGTATAGGTCAGATTACATAGGACAAAGACCTCAATTTTGTGTCTAGTAAATGATAGAAGAATGAGAACAGTACAGGACAGAGGGTAGGTTTTGTGTTGTACAAACATTTAAACAAATAAAGAGGTGAAACCCGAGGCCTGTAAACAGTAAATAAATGAATATTACACACATACACGTATGTTTCAGGCACTCGTGAGAAATAAATAAGTAGAAAACAGAAAAACAACAGAAGTGAGTGGCTTACCGGAGAATCGAATCCAAGACGTTACGATCGGCACATTCCCCTTATAATTTGTTTAAATATATTCATGTTTAACATATATTCGTCGAACAAGATTTGTATTAGGTTATAGTATAAGAATGGAGTAAATTAAATTTCTAAATTGTTTGTGTTTTTGTTCCTTAAATAGTAGTATCATCCTACTTGTTATAGTGTAAATCAACAATAACAAAACAGGGTCGGGGGGGGGGGGGGGGCCGAGTTTAACTACAAAGAGAAAAATTTGATAAACATACATACATATTTTATACTAGGCCTATAGCATAACATTTGGTTATTTGGGATTGGCCGCCGGATACAGAAATTATCCACCTCTTATCACAAAGATCTGTTTTTGTGCGACTCGAGTGAAGTCCCCTTGTGTCGCCTGCCTGGCGCCGTCTATTGTCTCATTGTTTTATGACGGTTCCCTTTATTGTCTTTCATTTTCCCGCCACGTAGACTTACTTGCAAACCACGTTTGTAACCAGCGTTGCCACGCCTAGATGGGTTCACCTAGATCTAGGTTTTTTGGTCCCATCTGGGTGTAATTTTCCTTCATTAGTTGAAGAACGCCACCTAGATTTCTCCCCAAATCGGCCAAAATAGCCCAAACATCGCCAAAAATATCCACACAAAAAATCGCCCAAGTCGCCGATATCTAGGTTGTTTTTTTTTTTCAACATGCAGAGTGGCAACGCTGTTCGTAACCTTTAGGGTAACTACCATTGTCCAGTTCCAGACATGCTTTAATTCGTCCGACCTAACGATTACTTACATTTAACTAAGTCCTAAGTGGGTGTGGGGGGTGGGGGGGTGGGGGGGAGGGGACGAGGGAATACTGAAACAGTTGATATGAAATTAAGGTTTTCAAATTCAAATCCCTTGGATCTGCCAATGTCTGCCGGACGATCTGGCTCCTGTTATTCCATTAACAGAGCATTGGAAAATTCAAACTAAATGATACTTTACTGAATGTTAACTTCACTTCAAAGTAAAGATTGTGTATCTATCTCATGTAGTTCACAATTAAAGCGAATGTTTCTAAGCTAGCTTGTGACTATGTCGTATGTACAACCAGCGTGCTACAGGTACAATTAGCATTCATACTCTTCCACATTTCCTGAGGGAGACTGAGCATCTATGGGTTTGCCCGGAGTGCAGTAAGGTAGATTCTGATTAACAATAACAATAGCTTGTGACTTCTCACTGCAAACATAGGGAAAGTACCTTTAAACCTGAGGATACTGCGCTTTTAAATGTCGACAGAAGTGAACAGCACAGAATTAATTACAGGATGGCACAGTAAAATGTGACGCTAGAGGTTAGTTTGTCACAGACCCTCGAACTTTGAGAATATTGATAAGATATTCAGAGACTCTGGCGTCCATTGCTCCTGTGTCTGTGCTTTCGTCTAGTGCTGTTGCTAGAAAGAGTATTTTCCTCTCCCCCCTCGACTGATTTTTTTCTGGCCGGCAGTGGGTACTATTGTGGACGTTCTGCCTCATGTCCACTCCTCGACCTGGCCAAAAGTGATGTGCATTTATATTGTCGCTCCTAAAGGAACATGTTTCCCTGAGGGAAACACATGTTCTGCTTTCATAACGGGAGATCTTAAGGAGAGAGGCACCACGAGTTGCTTCCCCTATCTCGTTTGTCGATAGAGAAGTTCATCTTCTTTGTATCATGTTCCAACCAAAGTATGGGACTGTGTTCAATACCGCTGTTCAGAGCTGGGCTCTACGGTTACATCACCAGCCTGCGCTTTTCTCAGCCCTGTTATGCTGAGGAGAAGTGGTGAATGAATGTCAGAGCCCTCCAATGTTGGGAGTTGTGTGCTCTGCTCCATCTTCTTTCTCGTAGATAAATTATGGTTTTCACCATTCTGGTGGTCCAGGCTATTGTTTAGTTCGAAACTTATCAACTTTTTAAAATTCCTCTGTTTTCTCAATGCTTCCCTCGACATTTACCATATCATCACATGTGAACTAACAATACCCAGGATCTACATTATGCCAACCCCTGATGTCCACAAACTGTTCGTCATTGACCTTGTAAAATACATTAATAGTTTGTCTCCCTTGGAATACTCTCCATGAAGTGGAGGCCAAAAAATAATTTGTTATTTATCAAAGATGGCTGACACTTTCACGAAAACAGTTTGGCTTGCTGTGAAACGGCTGGATTTAAATGGTTTGTTATGTGATTATTGCTGCTTGTTGACACACTGGACATTTTTATTTGAAAATAATATTTAAAAATACTTTATAATATGACTAAAAACATAGGGCTATTGTGAAACAAAGCAATGGTTGCATTTACAATTAGCCTAATTTAAATTAGCCTAGGCCTAAACATATTTTCTTAAAAGTTAGGGCCTATTATTAAACGTTATATCGGCCTACTGAAAATATTTTTACGATTTTTTTTTCTTTAGGCCTACATATTTCATTGAAAGGATATTGGCTTGAATTTGGGTTAACCTAAATCTGACCCTGTTTGCAACAAATATGTTTGTAGGCCTACAGTGAATTGTGATTCACTCACAGGATGTTTAGGCCTACATCGCGTAATTTAAGCGGGTTTGAATTCAGAAGAAAGTGTCGTGCATGAAGTGTAAATACAGAAAGGGAAACTAAAATGTATCACATCTTATTGTAAAACGTTACTTATTTTAAAATAATTGATTTTTAGCCTACCCATTAGGCTTACCATACTTGTTTTATCTCACCTATAAAAGGTAAAAGCAGTCCTGTAGCAGATACTGCCACAGGGTCAGCTTTTTTTTAAAAAAATGAGGTGGGGTGACCAGTTCCCTTCTTTGCTGCCTATTTGCCTTCCCTAACTCAAGAGCAGAGTCACGTACCCATTTACAACTGGGTAGACTGGAGCATGACGACACCAGGTTTTGATCCCCTAACCCAGTAACTGTGCTGCGAGAGGAAAGCTCTCTTAGCCAATTGGGTGCTGTATCTCAAATACCAAATAAATATGAAACAAAAATGTTATGCAACAGTTGTGAACTTTTTTCAAAACTTTAAAGTGTAACCATTTCAACTTTAGGAGTTAAAAATTCACAGTTTAGCATCCTGAAAAGATTGACACTGCAGTGTGCGAATCGACTAGAGGAATGGCCGGCAACTAGGTTTGATCAATACCCTGTTTGAAAAACTTGATGCATTGCTGTTACAGGAACTACTTCTTGCATTGATGGAGCAGTGTTGGTGTATTAAGATACAAGGCAAACTGGATAAAATTATCTAATCTGTTTCATTTTAAGTAAAGGACAGTAGACTGGAACAGTGACATATCACTTCAAGTTGGAAATTTTTTTTCAGTGTTTGTTGGATGTTATTCTTCTCAAAGTGCAAAACAGGGTTTGTATTAGGTTAAAGCTAGCTGGGTTCAGATAAAGAATAGAGGGATATGTTTTTGATGCAGCCTTAAAAAAGCAATCAGAGACGCAGTGATGAGAGTTAGGAATCCTAAACCTAACCTTAAACCCTAATCTTAACCAACGATGCGAGAGACTTATCTGGATGGCATTGAAGAACATTTCCCACTATTGCTCACTTCAGTTGCTAGCTGTTTGATTAAGCTCGAATAGGATTGGGTTTAGGTTAAGGCTTGCTGGAATGTACAAATGGATAGCCATGTTGGCAACATGGCGATTGCAGTTAGCTGTGCCCAACTTCTACCTCTGATTCGAATCTTAGCTAGTCTAATGGTTAAATTGACGCGTTAAATGATTGATATTTTCCCCTAATAAACTTGAAATTACTCTGACCACTGCATTAGGGTACGTCAGTCATTATTCAGTCAATACCCTTTAGCTTCCCAAGGAGCATAGGCCTTAACAAACACATGACAAGTCCATTAGAGTAATGTGTAAATATTTAATTCCAGAAAAATTAATAAAAATCAGATTAAGGCAAAGAACATGAGGTATTAGAGTTCTTTTTCATCAGATAAAAAGAAAGGGTAGCTCTATAGCAGAAACTGCTGGGGTGGTCAGTTCTGTTTCTTGCTGCCTTTTTTTTTTTACCTAACCCCAGAGCAGTCAGGTACTCATTTACAGCCGGGTAGACTGGTGCATGGCACTACCAGGTTTCGATCCCGGAATCTGATAACTGTGCCACAAGAGGAAAGCACTCTCACCACTTAGCCAGTTGGATGCTGTCTTTTCAGATATTATTATTTTTTTTTTCCTCAAGCAGTATCAAATATTTTTGTAAAAATTTCCGTTACGTTTATATCTTATTTGCAACATAGATGTGGACATATCCGATGTCATATCCTTAAATCTCAAGGAAGATGACAAAGTTTCAGACGTGACTCAGAGTATCAGAGCAAAGCTTGATTTGAGCAACCCAGATCTTATATTCAGGGTAAGTTGTGTTTCCCTTCCTTTTATCTATGTCTTGTATTCTCTTCTTCATGTGAGCTTGAGGATCCCTCTAGCACTCTTACCCTGGGTACTCCAGAACAAGGATTGCCATGTAATGCTATCAATAGGTTTCCTCAATGTGTGCCCTATCTGTCACCAGCTTCTTCTCATCTCTTGTTCTGGTTCTTGTCATCAGTTCCACATTAGTGATCTTGTCATACCATTTCAATCCTTCTATTCTACACAAGCACCCATTTATGAAAGTCTGTAGCTTTTTTGGTAGTAGTTTTTATTTATTTATTTTGTTCTCCATGTTTTAGAGCCATACAAAAGGAATGAGGAAGGCATAGAAAGACCGAGAGCTGATGGCATCAGTAGATGAGGAGTTGAAGTACAAGGGGATTGACATAAGTCTTGGGCCTGACCATGAAGGACATGTCACAGAGAGCTGATGGCATCAGTTAGTAGATGAGGAGCTGAAGTACAAGGGGATTGACATAAGTCTTGGGCCTGACCATGAAGGACATGTCACAGAGAGCTGATGGCATCAGTTAGTAGATGAGGAGTTGAAGTACAAGGGGATTGACATAAGTCTTGGACCTGACCATGAAGGACATGTCACAGAGAGCTGATGGCATCAGTTAGTAGATGAGGAGCTGAAGTACAAGGGGATTGACATAAGTCTTGGGCCTGACCATGAAGGACATGTCACAGAGAGCTGATGGCATCAGTAAGTAGATGAGGAGCTGAAGTACAAGGGGATTGACATAAGTCTTGGGCCTGACCATGAAGGATATGTCACAGAGAGCTGATGGCATCAGTTAGTAGATGCGGAGTTGAAGTTTAAGGGGATTGACATAAGTCTTGGGCCTGACCATGAAGGACATGTCACAGAGAGCTGATGGCATCAGTTAGTAGATGAGGAGTTGAAGTACAAGAAGATTGACATAAGTCTTGGGCCTAACCATGAAGGACATGTCACAGAGAGCTGATGGCATCAGTTAGTAGATGAGGAGTTGAAGTACAAGGGGATTGACATAAGTCTTGGGCCTGACCATGAAGGACATGTCACAGAGAGCTGATGGCATCAGTTAGTAGATGAGGAGCTGAAGTACAAGGGGATTGACATAAGTCTTGGGCCTGACCATGAAGGACATGTCACAGAGAGCTGATGGCATCAGTTAGTAGATGAGGAGTTAAAGTAAATTGTGAAAAAAACCAGTTTAGGAAGACATAAATAATACCACGGTTTCTTTGGGATTGAAGTGTTGCAAAACTGAATGGCATTTCAGCTGAGTGATTTAATATAAATTGCTTACAAAAAGCTGTGGAAAGAGGAAGGAGAGACCAGCGGACTTAGGGGCTGTTCAGCATTCTCATTTTCTTTAACATTTCTTCATTAAAAAAAATTTTTTTTGCACTTGATGAAAACCTTGTATGTATGGGGTTTCTAAAATTGTGATGATGTCCTGAATGTTGGCTCTTAGAAGTTGAAAATCTCTTTTTGTTGCCGTTTATTACAGTTTGCAAGTGTACACCTATTAGAATTCCTGGAAGTAGCATGCATTTTCACTCTCCCCCACCCCACCCCAACTTCCAGAATCTCTGGCAAATGCAGAATTATTTCGGTTGCTGTGTTGTAAATTTTTCTTCTTCTTTTTATATTGGCGTCATTTCTGCTGCAATTCTTGCACGACATCTTGGTGAAAACATCGTTTTGAAATTTCTCTCCTTGCTTGTCTTTTTATATATATATATATATATATATATATATATATATATATATATATATATATATATATATATATATATATATATATATATATATATATATATATATATTTGTGTTTCATTTCTTATATATGTGTTGTTTGTGAGTTCTCATTTATGTCTGTGTTTTGTATGCAAGTGCGTGTGTTGTCTCATGCATTTGTATTATTAATAAACGATAAGCTGGTGAAATATTTGCATTTGTTACAAAAACACGTTTCTGTTCATATGGGAAGAAACTCTGCAGAGGTTTAAAAGAGTTGTATTTCATGAATTGTCTCCTCTTAAATGTTATTTCTCATTTAACTTCATTTGCCACTTCCCATTTTTACACTTATTTGGGAAGTTTCATATTGTGTATTAAAATGTATGAAACTGTAAGTAAACTAACACATTCCAGCCCTGCAGAAACATATTAATTCAACAATTATGCACACAGATATATATGCTCGAGTAATTTTATCATATTTTTTGTGTGTGTTGTGGAAGCACGTTACAAATGTCACACAATGTTTTACATCTGTTTGTACACTTGTGCTTTACAGGAAGCATGTATTATATGTCGGAAATAATATGAGGTGTGAGCTAAACTAAATATAGCCAGTCGTAAGACTGGAAGCTATGCAGTTGCATGCGTAAAGGTTTTTGAACAAAAAGGGTGTTCAAGAAGGGACGTGTCGGGTGTTCGTCAACAAAAGGTGCACATGCAGAATTTATTATGTCTGGTTTGTTGCAGCTCAGTTTTGTGTCCAGCGTTGGGATTTGCATATTTGATTTATGATAGCCTGATTTGCTCTGCTAGTCAGAGAATGTATTTGCCGCAGCGTTTAAGAGTCTAGTGACCCTCTTGTTACATTTCGTGGTCAGAAGTGGGCTGTATGCCATATTGGAATACTGAGCTTGACAGTATGTCTTCATTACTGTTAGCCAGCTGATTAGTTTGGATCTATTGCACAGTACATTGTAATGCTTATTATGGTGCTCGTATTTGTATAATTGTTTATTATAAGTATGGAGATCGTCAGGACGTCTTTGAGTTATTCTTTATGTGTGACATCTTTGTTGGTGAAGTGTGTGACCTTTCACATTACTTCACGAGCCTAGTTTAGAGGACTACGTCATAGGATTAGATGGTCTACCATACTGTGACAACAAGTGTTTTTCCCACTTCTAGTATTCTTATACTTTTCTTATAAAAGCCACATTCAAATCCAAACGGAGAAAAAGAGCACCCAGGCCATATAAAAAATAATGCCTATCACCAGCCTTCTAGGCGAGACCAAGTCATCCTTTTCCGCTTACACACTGGACACAACAGATTGAGGTCCCATCTATACCACAAGCACTGAATTGGTACAACAGATCTCTGCATCTGTGACATCAGCCGCATGACAGCTGAACATCTGCTGCAGTCCTTCTTAATATACAGCAGTGAACAGAGATCATATGGCAACAACCTACTTCTCTCCATGAAAAACTGTTTAGATATGTCATGGACCTTGAACTGACTGGTGCCTTTATTAGAGTTATTAATGTGGAGGTCTGAGAGCAAACAATGAAGAAGTCTTCTTATTGAATATTTCCTAGGACAAGTAAAAATGATGTAGTAAAGAGACGAGAACTATACCCTGAAAGTTCCCAATGGTCAGCACAACCTAGGAAATTGTGGAACAATAGTGAATCACCCAGAAAGATTGATAAAAAAGAACATCAGAGGAGGACAAAAATAGTTCAAAGGATTTATGTAGACATCGGAGACAATCATGCAGCATCACCAGAAATAACCTGAAGTAGCCCAGGAAGCAGTGTGGAGATGGATGAACATGCCAAATTTTCTACAAACAACGTTCAGGATGAATAGACAACAATGGACCTCTAAAGAAGTTAATGAGACTCAGGAGAGCATAAGCTTGAGCAGGTATAACAAGAATGGAATTGGAATATGTTACGTCATTGGTAAACTTTAATATAAACCTTAGCTCTGTTAGAAACAAAAGGAAAAAGTTAAGGCCTAGTCATTCTTACTTACTTACTTAGTCGTTCCTCTTCTACCTTGAGGTGTAGAGGTTTGTAAGAGAGATACTATTCTATCGGCTGTCTTCCTCCTGGCATGGTTTCATTCTAGTCCTCGGTCCTTCAAAGATTGTCTAATGTTGTTCTCCCAGCGTACTTTGGGTCGTCCTGGAGGTCTGGATCCCTGGCTCTTAGTTTCCCATGCTTGCCGTGGTAGTCGATCTTCACCCATTCTGCAGACATGGCCAAACCATCTCAGTTGGGATTGTTCTACTTGGGTCTGCAGGGGTTGGGTTTTTAGGCCTTGGCATATCGTCTGGTTGCGGACCATATCTCTTCTTGTTACTTCAACCACCTTCCTCAGGTACCTCATTTCTGAGGTTTAGATCTGGCTTTTGTGGGTTGTAGTCATTGCCCATGACTCGCATCCATACGTCAAGACTGGGACATAGGTGGACATAGGTATACAGTCATCTTTGTCTTCTTACCAACTTCTCTTTTGCTGAGGAATCCTCGATTTAAGGCTTGAAAAAGTCTCCCAGCTGCTGCTCTTCAGGTAGCCAACTTTTCTTTGATGCCTCCCTTCCGGTCTATAACAGCTCCAAGGTATTTAAAGTGGTCGACCTGCTCCAGGACCTGTTCTCCCAGCTTAATCTGATGCTTTCTTTCCTCTCGTGATATCACCATGGTTTTTGTTTTTGAGCTGCTTATGATCATCCCTCTCTTCTTCAGCTCTTCCTTCCAGACTTGCAGGTTGGATTGAAGATGTGCCTCTGATTCAGCGATCAGGGCAACATCATCAGCAAATCTGAAATACAGACCTGTCTCATCTTCCAGTACCCCACTGAAAACTTTCCTGTCCTCTCCTTACATGCCTTGATGACATCGTCCATGAGGAGTATGAAAAGATAAGGCAACAGGATATCACCTTGTCTTACACCAGTGGTGGTCTTGAATTCTTCTGACTTATGGTTTGCCGTCCTCACATAATTTCTGGAAGACTTGTAGCATCTTTGTATAGCATGAATCAGAGGTGTTGGAATGTTCTTCCTTGCCAAACAGTCCCAGAGTTTGTTCCAGGGGACCTTGTCAAATGTCTTTTCCAGATCTAAGAAGCAAAGATGGATCTCACTCTTATACTCAAGAGCCTTTTCACTCAACTGTCTGAGTGTGAAGATTAGGTCTTGAGTACTTCGATTTGCTTGGAAGCCACACTGGACCTCATCCATTTGTGGCTAAGCTAGGCGTCGGAGTCTCTGCTCTAGGATTCTAGAGAAGATTTTACCAGGGACACTGAGAAGGGATATGCCTCTATGGTTTCCACATTGTCGGTTGTCACACTTTTTGAAAATCTGTGTTATTATGGCAATCTCCCAATCCTTTGGCCTGGTCTTGTTGCACCACGCTGCCTGTAGGACCCTTAGGAGTAATAGGTCGCCTGCTGCTCCCATAATTTCTGGTGTTATACCATCATGTCCTGCTGCTTTGCCCATTTTGATTTTCTCCAGTGCTGCCTTCAGTTCTTCCATCTTTATGTCATCTTCATCACCATTGGTGTCCTCTTCTGTGTCAGTGGTTATCATTTCTGATGCTTGACCTTGCTCACATCCAGGAGCTCTGAAAAATATTCTTTCCATCTTTCCTTTACTTCTTTTGGGGCA